>JAEBDU010012559.1:44173-80009 GCA_016802625.1 Heliconius numata | reverse complement strand
GGGAACGGAGTGTCTTAACACTAGGCCTCTGCCTACCCAACTGTGTGCGGGATACAGCGTGAAGCCAATTTTTTATTTTTCTTATGTGTATGTAAATGTAGAAGGAAGAAGGTTGGCGTTTGGCATCGTGATTGTTTTAATTTCTTTCAAGGCGTAAAATGGACTTAATAATTTCATACAATTTAGCAAGACTAACTGAAACATACGTATCTCTATATGTACGAGTATATGACACTAAAAACAAAGGTCCAGTACTGTATGAGATTCCCACACAGTTGAATTTAGTAACGGACGCGATACGATTGCGCAAATCACTGTTCCTACACCGATAACACCAACCCTGGCCCTATTACTGAGGATGTAGCTGCGAATTGTTAAATCATAGATAGCAAATTTTATTATTAAAACGAAAAATAATTAATTTTACTTTATTTATATGTAAAAAAAATACATTTTTGTAAATATTTTTCAAGATTTTTTAAAATTACCAAAGTTTGTAACAAAAACTAAGAAACTAAGAAGACAAACTAAGTATTTTATTAAAAACATTATTATCACGGGTAAATAAAAATAAGAAAAATATGTGAACAGAAAGGAAACCAAGTTAAAACAAAGTAAATTTTATAAAGTAATAAATAAGCGTTCAGCGTGACATAAAGAGCGCTGACAAAAGCGCGAAGTATAAAGGGGCGGGTGGGACTTTTACACGAGCTTTCAAATTAAATTATTTCTCTCGTATTCAGTTACGAGCCTCCCGGAGGGTCGCAGTACCGTAAAAATAATGTACTTACACCTGGCTACACCTGGCTTTTATATCTAAGTCAACACAATATAATTAAAATTTTAATTCAGGCTTAAATAAAAAAACTTTTAATATTCAATATGTTATATGACATTATGACGTACTATATAAAATAAGCTTTACGATTTAAAACAGAAGCGAGCAGTCTAATCATAACAAACACATCCTTAATTGCGATCCGCCGCGATTGCAGCTTCCAAACAAATCAATAAATGTCAAAAAATTATATCAGAAATGGTGTAATAAAATGTATATGAATTATAAATATATAATTTTAATTTGAACATTACGTAACCTACCTATTCGTAGCTATAACGGGCGGTCGAGCGCCCGGGGTCCGCTAATTTATTATCCTTTAATATTTTATCACAATTACCATGCCACTGGTGAACACGATCGCGACACGTGCGTCCCCGACGGCGGCGCACTACCAACTGACTGAAATCGCGAGCTTTATCAATGGGCGCACGATGCGCACGCGCACGTATGCTCTATACAGAGTTGTCCAAGCGGAGGTCCGATGCTCTGATATAGAAATATTTTTCTTATCATAAGGTTTACAAAACATTTTTTTTAAATATATACATTACATAATAATTATTCTTAAACAAGTGAATTTGTGATAATTATGTCTACGAATGTAAGTGTATCTATATCGTACCCAAAAAATAATATAATAGACGATATATATATCCATTTCCGATATATTTCCCTTAAATAGCTGAAAACACCGCGTTCAAGGGCTTTATTGGAGGCCCTTGATGGCCTACCGAGTACTTGGTAATCCCTGCTCTACCACTTAGATGTTTGCTTCCGTTACGTTATTAGTGCTCTTTACCTAATGTTTGTTTATTACTGCGATCCTGTGGGCGCTCCTATTTGAATCAATATCTGCCTGAAACTATACGATTGTTCAAATATTTCTATATGAAAATTCAATCAAAATTTTATAACCACTAAATCAGTCAATCCATCAACAATATGTGACTCTATTTATTCTTTATTTCTCACTTATTTTTAAATTTAATTTCCCCCACCTAACATACAACGCCTCCAGAATTCGGCAGAAACTCGGGAACGGAAATGTCTTAATGGGAACAGAGAGAACTTAACATTAGGTTTCCATATTCCCTCTGCCTACTCTTATATGTGCAACATACATACGAGTAAATAGTAAAGTTTAAAAAAGTTCGTGCCTAGCAGTGCCTAGCAGTGCCTAGTTCGGCTATGTCAAACACTAAGTACTTTATAAAAATGAATAGTGTCAACTATGTTTGTGGACCTACAATCACTACATATACTTCGCACTACAATACAATCTTCCAAATTTTATTAAGAATGCACTTATTCATGAAAGTGTCGCCGCCGAACTCGAACTCCCGTCTTTTGGGTACCATCCAAACTTATAGAACATATGGCTTGTGTGAAACTATTAACGCGATGTAAAATAGCTGCGAGAAATGGACTATATACATCAATAAAACATTTTTTTAATTGAAATCAATAGTTTCTGAGATGAGCTGGTTCAATCAAATAAACCCTTCAACTTTATAATATTACCACAGAAATAGATTAATCATCAAGGTTACGTTATTAACAACATCTAGGATCTAAGAAAAATATGAATACAACAATTTTCTATTAAGCTCATGCGGAGGACACAAAAAAAATGCGCCGGCGCAGGCTGGTTGTCTCATTACACGTAATAAGCGAACTTTTTATTGTTACATAGTCTTATATTGAAGATCGGTCCCTTGATGGGCGTGCCTTTGCTGGACGAAGGTAAGGTAAGGTAGCAAAAAGAGGAAAATCTTTGTAATATTAATTTGAGATTGTTCATAGAATGTTTCGATATCAACAGCTTGATATCTACTCTGATATTAAGACTATTTTACAAAATGTCTTTTTTTATACTTTTTATACTATTACTATAAATAATGCATAATTCTGTATCTATATCAGTTTTTTTGTAATAAAAATCATCTGTAATGGACAATGTACATGACACAAAATTAAACAAAAAATAAAAAACAAAATGTGAACTAAACATTTTGTCCATATTCAGGGATCTAAAATATTTGATAGGTAGGTAGTTAGGTAAGTTGAGCGAACATAGAGAAACTTCGAAGTCCATATCTAGCATACATAAATAAATTATTTGGTAAACAAATGGCGGGTTCCAACCACATATTTTTTTAGCTTCACTACTTATACCTAGCGGAGTTTTTGTAAAGTATTTGTATCTTATTAAGGTATAAACTGAGCACCTACTTCCTATTATCTGTAAACAAGTCATATTTTTCTTTAGAAATCTGTACCCTATCTGTATCCTCCATGTTGAGACATTAAACGAAAGTATGTAAGTATGTATTAAGTCCAAAATTTCGCTGTATCCCGCACTTAGCAGAGTAGGCAGAGGGAACCTGGGAATCTAGTGTTAAAACGCTCCATTCCCTTTAAGATACGATCCCCATCATACATTTTCCTATCTTTTTTATAATTTTATGCAAAGATAAAAAAATAAAGATTATATATATGTGTGAGCTATCTATCTACCAGTTTTCCAATAGGAGCGTGTCTAACTGTCCTGTGGCGTGGGCAACCACTAATTACGGAACTTTCTTACCTACATCTTTATTTAGAATGACCACACGATACACATTCATTTATGGTATATACTTCATTATTGTAAAAATATGTCTTTATAATCTTCATTTCTATATACCCGTAGCTATGCTATATATATACGTATCATGCGGGCGAAGCCCCGACATTGGAAAAGTTGGGAATATAATAGAATCTGTCTGCTTTCTACATTACTAGCTTAAATTTTTGTTTTTTAAACACTTTAATATTTAAACATGTACACTAAATATAGAGTATAAAAATATATTTAAATATTACGTCACATCATTAACGAGACATATTGATTATAGATGTGGTACAATAAAAATTCGATATGACCCTGAAACGACCTCCGATGAATACTTCAGGCGTGTGTAATCGAGGCGCATGCGTCACTTAATCATTGTTTTGCTGCAAAGTGTGTTTTTGGCGTTCTCTACGAAAGAATAGGCTTTAAAATTACTGTCTATTTATATGGAGACCCAGAAATAGTCGCCCATTTAGGCTTGTATTTATAAGCAAACACTTAAAACTTTCATATTTTACCTTGACGACTTATAAGACACTAAGTCCTGTATTTATAAGCTACTCTCAACTCTGAGATTGATCTTGGGATGCTCTGAAAACGGCATGTCAAGATCGCTCTTAAAATTGATCTCAGATTGGAGCGCGGTTTATAAATAAGGGTCTTAATGTCTTATAAGTAAGTCCACTCCAAGGTAAAACTTCAAATATCATCAGAGTTCTTTATCACGGCACATAACTATTAGCACCCGTGATTCTGCTGATATGGATCTTAAAGAATTGTTTTTACACCACCACTACGTGACGAAAGCGAGTTTAAATCTCACTTAAGAAAAAATATTTAATATAAAAACCAAACCCCTAATCCACAAAATATAAATAAGAGCGAAGACATAAAAATCTAAACTAAAATTGGTGCCATTTTCAGCAAATTGAACTCCTTAAATCGTAATTTTGTAAAAACACATTAATCATCAGAGTTTTAAACAGGCGGGTTGTACCCAGCAGCATTTATCTCAATATAAAGATGCATTTCCATAACAATTCAATAATTCACATTTATACGAGGGGGTCGCGGCCTAGACACTAATAAAGCTGATATTTGGTAGAACAACGCAATTAAATGTTATATTCGAATCCTTTGGTATCTATGAACGATATAAAAGAGATAATCAAATTTTAATTTATTCTTTTACCTTCACGCTGTATCCCACACATAGCAGTGTAGGCAGAGGGAATTTGGGAACCTAGTATTAAGACACTCCTTCCGTATGCCGTTGCAGTAGGACACTGCCGTTTCTCACATTCCGCCGATTATCTAATTAAATGATTATTTATTTCAGCTCCGTGTTGAGTGGTGGAACTAAACCCTGCGCCTTGTCTTGTCTACACCAAAGCGAAGAAATAATCCCACTGATATATTATTATATATATTATATTATTATTTGATATACCTATATGATTATTATATTTAAAATAATTCTTCGAAATAGTCGTATGTAGTCTAGTTACACAAAGTTCAGCGTCTGTTTTCAATAATATTCCCATATTTGCGTGAGTTGAGTGATTTTTTTTTGTTACGTGTTCTACATTTTAGCATTGTCTGTCTCACAGGTGTTTTTACGTTTATGTTTTCTTATAAAGTAATAGGTATGTGATTTAGTAGCTACGAATTATTATGAAATATAAATACATATAAAATATTATTAAAATTTTAGTTATACTTGTGCATTTTTTGGATTTTACAGGATACACACTCTGTGTAGCCCGGTGATCGGTAACTCCTTCAATTTTAACTTAAACCGAGATTTAGATTAACTTAAATTAAGAATAATTATTCAAATATAACGCCATACTTTGCCTAACACCATTAAAATATAAATTTGTAATAATATTATAACAATTATCCATTTAGATCTTACTTCATTTTATATATAAAATATTAGCCTTGACAGAAATGCAAATTTTTACAAGCGCGAAACATCAAATGATAATGTGTAAATATTTACCATAGAAATTCTTCTAATGTCTACGCTAGTGTTTACTTGTTATCGTACAGTGACTCTTTAAAAGAAATTAATTATTCACGTATTTTTTATGTTTATATTTCTTGTTTTAGATTAAGAAAATTTAGTTCCTAGGTAGGTATAGATGTAGAATGTACTCAATCTCCGCCCATACAACTAGTTGAGTCCACTCCTGTTAGGCCGGGACTCTATCAAAACGGAGATGTGCTGAGAAGTCCAAAGCAGAGACTTACAAGACACTTACACTGGAGATGAAATTTGTGAATTTCGAAATTCTATTGTTTGTCAAAAAATATCTCTCCGCTCGCCTCATCCAGGCCTTGAGCTTAAGCGAGCAGAGTTAAGGCTACTAATTATATTTCGGTATTTCCACCAATAAATAGTTGAGAGAAAAAAGGCGTAAACTTAAAAAAAAGCAACCAATTAAAAAAATTTCAAGGATAAGCAAATATTTTAGTATCAAGGAAGCCATAGAGGTATAGGTAGCTTAGCTCTTATTACGTCGAATGAGACATTTTTCTGTACGCTAAGAGATTAATTCAAGAATTTGCGATAACAGATACGTTGTTGCTATGTGTGATGAGTTCGCACCTCATAAGAGAGCGACGAACTCTGATACCTACCTGCCTACGAGCACCTACTTTACGAAGGTAAACTGATCATAATAATACACATATAATAATAAGTTTTTTTATAATAGTTATAATAACTACAATCGAAGGAAGCGGGAAAAATGAGGAATAGAAATGTCCCTGCCTCGTCTGCAATGCGCAGGATACAGGGTGAAGGTAAAAATTATTAATATATGTATTTAAAATACTTAATTCCTCCTTGGATATCCTAACAACGAAGGGCTTTAGTAGTGGAAAAGCGAAATTATCGAACACAATATTATATGCCTCTAAATTGATTAAAATATATAGTGTAATTTAATACGTATGTATTATAATGTCAAAATTCAAAGAAGTTTGCGGGGCGATTGGATAACGTGTGTAAAAAATTTTTTCCACAGAGAAATATTTACCGAAAGTGGGATACAATCCTTCACAAAGCAGATTAGGCGGAAGGTACATGGCAACCTAGTGTTATGACACTATGTTCCTAGACGCTTCCGTTTCCCACTTTCCGCCGAATTCTTGAATATGGAATATGTTTCATTGTGAAGTATTTATACACAAATAAAGTTAACTCCTTTTTAAATATTCTTAACATTTCTATGCTTTGGGTGGTCATAGAAATTAGATCTATGGCCACTTAAAATATTAGTCGAGGTATCGTATTAATATGAAATATTTAGTTTATATATAGATTACCCACGCTATTTCGAGATAAATGGTCTTAACAGACGGGCAGACGGACTACTAAAACTAGAAAAATACTTTTAAAAATCGTAGACAAACATTCTTATAAAGTTACCCTAAGTTAAGTAGAATTCTTCCGCAACGAAATACAAAAAGTTTAGTTTCGAAATAGCGTAATTATTTAGAGTCGCACCAACATTATCGCAAGATGTTTGCGTGCTATCTTATCTGTGTTTGCAGCCTCCTTAGCTGCAACGTGACCCAATTGTGCTATAATTAATTTTGATTAAAGTTAAACTCTATGAATTTTTTTAATGGGTGATAGCGGTTTAAAATATGTTGTTCCTATAAACCATAGTGACAGATAATAAAATTCATTAAAATGATATATTTAATTAATGAAACCCGTGAAACTACAAAATAAGTCAAGCCGCCATGATATTATGTATTGACAGATAACTCAGGCGTGACGTCACAAGCGACGCCATCATATTTCAACGCATTTTGGTACGGTTTTGAAAGTATAAATGAAGATGTATTTTTTAATACTCAATCTTTATTTTCTGCAAGAAAATGATATTCCTTTCAATAATATGTTTTTCAACATTATGAAACAGTTTCTCAAAATTTAAGCTACCTTACAGAGTAGGTAAAATTATAAAATCTTAAATATAACATAATAAAAAAGTCAATATCAGCAAAAAAATGAGTGTGTTAGGTAATTTAACAAAATGATTGCCTGCTACGCACGACGCACCGTAGCAGATTTGCTTCGATATGGAATGCGACAGCTATTTTTTTTATAAAAAGTATTTTTTTAGCTTCACTCTGTATATAACAGGATCGGCGAGAGAACCTGGTTTCCAGACGCTCCCTGATTTCCCCTCCCAAATAGTAAATATTATCAGAATTGAATCGAAGCCACAACCATCGCGTTTCCAATCATACGCTGTGCTCCTGCGCCAGAACAGCCTCACTAAGAATTCAAAAAGAGCTAAATATATTTTAAACTCAATCATAAATACAAAAGTTACCTTGTAAGGTAAGTTAAGATATATTTCTTGCGATATACTCGAAAATTAAACCTTGTAGTTTTAACAAATACTTATAATAACAAACATCAAATATATTATCTGAGGAGTATTTTGCAAATAGCGGTTACGTCAGGGGTACCCAGATACCTAATCAGTTCATAGATTCTCGTTAATTGATGAAATAAATTGCTCTTATCTCGACTCTACCATTGTACTGTTGCGTTTAAATTTATTGGTTTATCAATCACTTGCTATCCCATTATTAATCTATAAAACCGTAAACAGAGTAATTACTCTGCATTTTCTTTATACTCGTATATATGTAGGTCATGCTTCACGCTGTATCCCGCACGAAGCAGGATAGACAGGGTAAAAAACCTCCGTTCCCTCCTTCCCCCTAATCTTAGATTTATGAATATTAATTGACGAATTTTAGTGCATCGCTTGGTCTCATTACCAGAGCGAGGAAATAAGGAGAATTGATACCCACGCGTGGAAATCGAACCCACAATCCTTGTGTTTACGATGAAATGCTGTGCCGCTGTGCCACAACGGCCACGTATACCTAGGTCAAGTACCCCTTTAATACCTACTTAAAAAGTCACTCCAGCTGCGTTACAAAATGCCACAAAAAATTTAAAACAATTAAAGCAGTACCGAAAATTTTTATTCACCTCAAAACTTAAGTAGAGTAGATCACGTGTGTTGAATAAGGTTAATCGAGAAGCGTTTTATTTATAACACTCACATCTATGTTTGTTTGCTTGTTTGTTCCGGCCTTACTACATACATTATTAAAATTAGGCTAAAAGAAAAGGCTAATTTAAAAAATAATGATACGATATCGTGGCATAGTTGAGGTGTAAATGACTGTAGAGTAATTAAACTGTAGATATATAGATGTAGAGTAACAATAGAAACCGCGGCGTTAAATTCCACAACTTATCCCGGAGTATCTTAAATCTGGGTTCCCTCTACCTACCCTGTTTATGCAGAATATAGCCTGATGGGAATACCTTTGTTAAAATAAACTGATTAGTGATAATAGAGCTTAGGTGTTCGTTACAATCAACACCAAAAGTGCGTAAGTAGGCAAAATGTCACCAGAATCCTGTCTATCTGCAAAATGCCTCAAAAATATGGAACATTATTAGAAAGGTTTATTACATCAGCCACTCCCTACCGTATTATTGCGCATATATTTTTTTAGTATTTACATATTCCAGAAATACCCAGAAAAGGTAGTGGAGACTTTCAGTGTTGATAGCCACCAATGAAGCAAGGTCGTTATTCACCAATGTAAGTTAAGATCCAAGGATGTCTTGGTATAGGAACCAAACATGCAAATGCATTTTGGTTTCGATTCCGACACTGGGATGAAATATTAAATATTTTAATTTCCTAGCAATGATAACGAGGTAAAGGGCGGTGTGGAGTAACGTCACTCAACACACAATTCCTCCAGAACTTTGCGAAAAGTGCGGAAGTGTCTTAATGGAAACGGAGTGTCTTAACACTTGGTTCCCAGGTTTCTTCTGCCTATCCTGCTACGTGCGCGATACAGTGTGAAACGAAAACAGTTAAGATCATTACAATTACGTAACAGATTATAATGCGGCTTTCATTAATACACAGTGATTCAAGAAAAAAGTTTACATGTACATTGCATGTATATTAAAGCATAGAAAACTGTAGCCTACTCAGGAGAAACTCCTAGGAACACTCGCTTCTATAAAAAAAATAAAAAGGATTTTTGAAGGACATCCAGCAATATCTTAATCTTAAAATCATCTAAATCACACAAAATAACGACCATATGCTACCATTGTAAACAGTTTTTAAGACTATAAAAATCAACGAGCAGCCGGCGGCGGTGCTGGCGCTCAAATACGCGGCGATGAGGTAATATTGACACAGCAATGGTGGAACATGTGCGGTGATATCATACTATTATTCACTTATTATTATTGTATTCATCTTCACTTTATATAAAATGGTAACGAGGTTTGTTTAGCATGTTGCATTTATTCTAGTCTATAAGATGTTGGTACAGGAACGGTAAAAGGAAAAGGTTTTCCAAGGGAACCTGGTAATCTAATGTTAAAACACTCCATTTCCAGTTTCCATTAATACATTTCCGTTTCCCACTTCCTGCCGAATATTTGAGGCGCAATGCCTTCTCAATTCTGGGTGCAAAACTTGTTAAATGGCGGAAATTAACATCTCGCTTTGCCTCGTTGGCAGAGCAAGGAAATGAAAATATTAAATATTTCTTTCCCTCTAGTGGAGATCGAACCTACAACCAGTCGCATTTACGGCCGCACGCTTGTGCCCTTACGCCACGAATTGCCTCGTACCAATCCTTTAAATCTATTTCTTGTGAAATCAAGTATAATAAGTTGATGACTGCAACACCTTCATAATTATCAAACTTAGGACCTATAATAGGTATAGACTAAAATGTCTAGTGTTATCAGAAAAGGCTTTATGTCAGAATGCCTACAGAGATAACATTTGATAACGAAGATTCATATCATCGGAACGCGACCCAAATAGATTGTTCTCGTGAAAATCATCGCATAATTATACGCATTAAAACAATTGCCATACTTATTATTCCAAAAACATCATTTATATTTAACGAAATAATAATGTCGTTAATAATAATATTATGTAGATCACAAACAATTAATTTAACAGATTTCTTTTTAAATATAAGGTTAACTTAATATCCCTTAGATTGGAAATGGACTCTACTTGCCAAATTCTATGTTTCAACACTGCAGTTACTGCAGTTAGTTTCATATGTGCAAGTTTGTCAGTCACTTAGCAACGGAAAACTTTTACATATACAGAGTGTAAATCTAAACAGAATAACAAACTAATTTTCCTCAAGAAGTCACGTGTCGCACAGGAAACCCACCCCCGCGGAAGACCACCTGAATGCGCTATCTTAATTCAGCAAATGCAATTGCCACTCAAATGCATATTGCAATTCCTAAGCGCCGCCCACTGCCCACGGCTTCGTTAGCGTGTTGTACGCAACAGGAGAGATCGACGATGAAGATCAAGGATTATGGTAGCTCTGAAGACTATATATAAATGACAACAAACAATCATAGGTAGGTGCAGTGGAGTAGCGAGCATAAGCGCACATTAATTCGTAATTATATTAATTTTTCAGTATACATTTCTAACTAGCGATGTTGTAGTCTAACTGCATATCAAATTTATATATTTACAGTATTTCTAGGCATATTTGCGTGTGGCCCAATAAACTAGTATCAGTGCATACAGCAGTGACTCAAATCTGCAATGTCCTAGATACGTACGAATAAGTTGCACATTTTAACGAAGATGGAACGACTTGCCACTCCATAATAGATAAGTAAAGAACGATTTAGCAAAACGCTTTGCTCACCTTGACCGTTTTTTGTTCAAGAAAATAGGTTTTTTCGTAGGAAATGTCTAGTCAACGTATTAAATATTAAAATAATGACCAAATTAAAATATACTACAAAAAACGCAGTTTAACTCAAACCTAAGTACCGAACACGGAGCTCATAAATTTTTCAAAATATTAATTATTAATACTACTATAATATAATCAACGTAAAATGGCAGTTTGTAAGAATGGATATTTATTTTATTTTTACCCAAAAACTACTGAACAGGCTGTCGAGGCCGTCGTAGTGCAGGCGCACAAGGGTGTGACTGTAACGCGAAGGCTGTGGGTTCGATGTCCACTCGGGGGAATGAATTATTATTTATTACTATTTTCATTTCATCGCTTTGGCAACAAGGCAAAAAGCCCGGCTGGAACTCTGGGAACAGAGTGTTTTAACATTAAGTTTCCTCTCCCTACCCCGCTGTGAGCTGGATACAGCATAAAGCTTGCTGTAAAAACATAATATACTTATTATTAGAACCAAATATAATCATTTACCTCAATCGGGAACCAAACTGGGGACTAGAGGCTGGCGCAGCATAAGCAGAACTAGCCGGACATGAAGCTTGTACTGAGCCACATGCCTCACAGCAACCATCTAACAACAAAAGATAACACAATATCCTTATAAATCTTAATGGAATAGAAACAATTACTTGAACATCTATTTTTAAATAAAACGCGTCGGCGTGAGAACATTTAGATTATACCCTTAGCAGCTGATGTGAGATAAACAATCAACTTCCACATGATGCTGCTCCTGGTCGTGACATCATGTGTTCTGTGTACCGAGTGGTAACTAAGGCCCTGGCCTTGCACAGATTCTGTCATGGAATATGTAAATATATAGCAAGGTAGGCAGAGGGAACCAAGTGTTAAGACACTCCGTTTTCCATTAATGTACTTCTGTCCCCCACTTTACACCGTATTTAGTGGCGAAAATCAAGGCCACGCATTGCAAAAGCGATGGAATGAAAATACCAAATATTTAATTTCCCCCGAGTGGGCATCGAACGATAACAGACTGTTGTATGTATGCGGTCTTTACCACTGAGTATTTTTCAGATTGCCGCCCAAAATGACATTATATACTAGTGAAAAAAACAATAAGTGTTAAATAAAATTTAAGCTTTACCCCCGACCTCGTCTGCTTAGAGCGAGTGAAGAAATCGATAAAATTATAATTTAACCTGTTTTTAAAGCCGTAATCATGGGCGTAACTGATTACTAGTTATACGATTAATTTTACTTTAACTTTGAACTAATTTATTTCAATGTTTTAATACTTTTTTTATAGGCAAAATTCTGGAGTGCACACTCCAGAGCAGACCATTGTGGGTTACTTATTTAGAAACGTATAAAAAATTTAACGCAGCGGCTATTTCTGAGTGTGGGATAACACTTTAAAAATATTAAAAACATTCTAGGGTTTCTACGAAGGTTACCTTTCATATCCTTAGGAATAAGCTTTGAAATGGTGAAATATATTCCTTTCTTTGTATATAGGTACATTTTGATGTACTAAATAAAACTACACGTAAAATAACAAAATTTATTAGAAACGTCAGGAGTTAAAATTAAAGTCTTACTTCCGACTTCATATTAATACTTAGCGGCTTAACTTAAGTGTATTTATTTCATTACTTCTACGCGAATCACTTTAAAATAACATTATCTTTTCATCTTTATACAAATACAATTTAAAATCACCAAAATCAAAACCAAAAGTAATTAAAAAAAGGTCAAGAACACCTGTAACTATCCATTGAGAGTAACCATTCCTTAAATTACAATCTCGATATTATCCCTAGAGACGCGAACACAATAGCGTTTAAAATAAATGTTGAATCCCGCGTATCCCGCATACTGCAGGGTAAGGAGATGGAATTAAATGTTAAGACACTCTGTATACTAAAATTTGAATTAAAAATAACATTAACATTATCTTTATCCAGGCGGTTTAAGTACATTAAGCTCATTACCTCTATACGAGAACGCTTTAAAATCACATATTTTCTTTCCATCCTTATACAAATACAATTTAAGACACGTATCACAAAAAAAGGCCGGATCGAAGGGAACTCGAGAACATCCTGTAACTATCCATTTTGACCCAAACTCAGCACAAGTTGTACAATAAATAGTTTGATTCTGCGATATGGTTGTATGTAAGGGGTACAGAGACGCGTGGAGCGTGTCGCGGGCTGTTAGAACGCGTACTTCCGAAAAGGTGAACAGGTGCTCGCAGTTACCCTGGTGGACGTACACCTGGAAATATTTAAAATATGAAAGATAATTATGTCTAGTTTAGATGTCATTTAAAAATTGAAATACATTCGTAGCTAATAATTGAAAAAGTTGAAAAAAGATACTTGGGATGTATGTTCAGTAGAGATGGAAGATACGAGATGGATGTGGAAAGGCGTATTGCTGCCGGTAACAGTGTTAGCTGCATTGATGAGAAGGCGAAACGTCATCAGAGCTGCGCGTTTGGCCGTACACAATGCAGTGTTAGTCCGGACGTTGTTATATGGCAGCGAAACGTGGGTATTACAGAAGAAGAATGAAAGCAAGATGAATACCGTGGAGTTTCGATCTCTTCGTAGGATATGCGGAGTTAACTTAGCTGATGGAATCCGCACTGAAGAGATACACAGAATGGCAGGTACTACTAGCGAGGATGTCACGGTGAGAATGAAGAAGAACGCGCTCGGCTGGTTTGGGACGTCGAACGAATAAGTGATGAAAGAATGTCAAAAAAGATCTATGATGGAAAAGTGAGCGGTAAGAGAGGTAAGGGAGGTCTCGGTTGACCTTCGAAAACACAGTATCAAAGATACTGGAGGAAGGTCACGTAAAAAGCATGACGATCCCCTGCCAGCCATTCGTCGTGGTGCAGCAGCACAGCGTCTCACTGTAGATATACATCCTAACACTAGATTCCCTCTGCCTGCGTTCTTATGCGTGGTAGATCTCATCCTAAGGAAAAACACCACATTTACTACGATTATCGTTATCCTAGTAACATTCATAAAGATCGTATCCCACAATCTGCTTTTATTTCTATTAAATTGAAGAAGCCGTTGTATGGCACGTGACAAGCTCGAGGGAGCGCGACGTAATATTTTTATTTAAAACAGAAGTATTATCAGTATTTGAAATAGCAATTATTTATAATATAAATGTAAAAACTTCCAAACGGTACCTATATAAGTAGGTTGCTGTTATATGGATATGTATAGTTGCGTTGCCTCAATAAAGTACATAAGCCAAAGCGCTACGATAGTTACTTTTATCTTATGTAGAAGTCTTTAAATGAATGAAAGTTAAATAATAGAATTTCTCAACACTAAGTTCTCTCTGCCTATTCCGCGATATATCGGAGATATATAAATATACTAGGGGACGCGCGCAGCTTCGCTTGCTTATTTAGGGGTAATTAACCACGAAACATGTATTCAATGAAATATTTTTAAAAGTCTAAGTTTCAAATTTTATAATAATCGGTGGCGTTTTAAAGATTTTTCCATACAAATTTTCGACCCCTTATTTGCACTCTTAGGAGGAGAATTCTAGAAAACCATGAAACATGTGTTCAATTAAATACTTTTAAGAGTCTGAATTTCAAATTTTATAAAAATTGGTGCCAATTTTAAAAAAAATTATACAAACTTTCAACCCCTTATTTGCAGCCTTAGGGGGAGAATTCTAGAAAACGATGAGACACGTGTTCAATTAAATACTTTTAAAAATTTAAATTTCAAATTTCATAAAAATCGGTGCCGATTTAATTTTTTTTCCATACAAATTTTCAACCCCTATTTCACCCCTTTAGGGTTAAATTTTTTCAAAATCCCTTCTTAGTGGATGTCCAGATTACGAAAGTAAACAACTGTCCAAATTTCACGTTTCTATCATTAGCGGTTACGGCTGTGCGTGCGTCTTACCTCAGTCAGTGGGGACAAGTCCTTTTATGTTATATATATATATAGATAACTAGCGGCCCGCCCGCGGCTTCGCCTGCGTGAACTACGTTATTATTAATTACTGTCTCCATGAGTACCTACGTCCTATAAGTGACGTCCATGCTAAATTTGAGACTCCTAGCATTTGTTGTAACGAAGTTTCATACAAACTTTCAACCCCAAAAACAACCCCTTAGAAGTCGAATATTGCAAATTCCCGTCTTAGCGAGCACCTACGTCCTATAAGTAACTACTATGCAAAATTTGAGATTCCTAGCACATGTAGTTTCTGAGATTTCGTGATGAGTGAGTGACCTTTCGATTTTATATATATAGATTAAACTATACCATTGACTTTGAAAAGAGCAACTATCGAGTTTCTTGCCGGCTCTTCTCACCAGAACTGCCTTCCGAACCGGTGGTTCGAAATTGTTGAATAAACAATATTTTGAATTTGAATTTATATAATACTAGCGGCCCGCTCGCGGTTTCCCCAGCGTGAACAATGTTATTATTAATTTCTGTCTCCATGGCTACGTTCTAGTGACGTCTATGCAAAATTTGAGACTGTTAGCATTTGTAGTAACGAAGTTTCATACAAACTTTCGACCCCAAAAACAACCCCTTAGAAGTCGAATATTACAAATTCCCGTCTTAGCGAGCACCTACGTCCTATAAATAACTCCTATGCAAAATTTGAGATTCCTAGCACATGTAGTTTCTGAGATTTCGTGATGAGTGAGTGACCTTTCGATTTTATATATATAGATATAGATGATATACATCTATGACCTCACATAGGTTGAAAAAAATATGTTTTTAAGCTCCACACCGCTTATACCGCATTAACAGTGTATGGAGAGGGAACCTAGTGATAAGACACTCCGTTCCCTATGCACAACCTATTTTTCGAGGCGAACGGCGGTTGGCATGTTGAGTCTTTTTACCAAATCAAGGAACAGAAAATAATTAACTGCCCCGAGTGAGAATCGAACCAACAACTAACGCAATCAGCCTAGGTTAAACAAAATAAATATTACTAAAATTTACCTCAGGATGTCCAAGTTTAATGAGCATATCTTCCAAAGTTATATCCATATCTCTATGTGTGAACTCTCCGAAATTTTTACTTTTTGCCCATTCTCGTATCAATTTCGAATTGTCCTTACAACCGGGCCTCGTGTCAACGTAAAACACATTGTTTATGAACAAGAATCCTGATGGAAACATTTCCTGGAAAATAAGGAAATGGAACATGGAAGTATCTCATAAATGTCTACTTATTTTCATAGGGACACATACATTAAAGTAATTTATTAAATTATTATTATAGAGGCTGTGGTGACGCAGCAGCACAAGGGTGTGACTGTAACGCGACAGTTATGGGGTTCGATTCCCACTCGAGGAAGTGAAATATTTATTTACGTTTATATTTCCATTTCGTCGCTCTGGTGCCGAGGCAAACGCATCGTTGGGTTCTACCACTCAACACGCAATACCTCCATAATTCGGCACAAAGTGGGGAACGGAGTGTCTTAACACTAAGTTCCCGCAACCTACCTTGATGTGTGCTGGATACAGCATGAAGCTAATTGTTTTTTTTAATTATAAAACACTAATAATGACCCTCCTGCGGCATCATTTGCTTAAACTTATTATTATATTACTACCAAATCATATAAATTGTTTAAATAAATTTTAGTCTGTGTTGTTTTGATGTATAAGCTATATTGCAGTTTCATTTAAATCTGTTCAGTAGTTTTGCAGTGAAAGTGGAACAAAGATCAGTTCACGAACAAGATGTACAAAAAACCTATCAAGTCTCCACAGACCAATCATAAACAGATCTAAACAACAAAATTATTTACGCAAGCAAGAAAAAAAAACTAAAATATGAAAAAGAGAAAGTTTCAAAACTATAAATTATGAAAAAACAACCCACCTTAGCAGATGTGGGTGGTTGTTCCTCAGGGTTCTCCGACACGTCAATCCTCATGCCCATATCGTTAGCACACACTATACGATCCCTTAGAACTGTTAATTTGTGCTTCCCCAACATTACTATGTCGTGGCTAAGTATGGAGTGCCGACTATTCTAGAAATAAAAAACAGACATAGAATACAGATTGACTAAAATTTAATAATTGTCATAATTTCATAAAAATCTATAAATCTAGTTTTATAATAAATCTTAGTAGTATTTATAAGCGAGCCAATAGTAGTATTTTATAACAACTAAAAGAATCAAAATTGTGTGATTTTGATTGTTTGTTATTATTATTTATAAATATATATATGTATATATATATGTACTTGCAAATGATAAGGAAATCTTAGGCCAGTCATGGCAAATGAGCACAAGTGTTTGACTGTAAACGCAAATGGTTGTGGGTTCGATCCCCACTCGAGGAAATGAAATAATTAAATTAAATTATTTAAATTTATATTTTTATTTCTTGGGGAATGGGGTGTCTCAACACTAAGTTTCCTCCGCCTATCCTGTTGTAAGCGAAATACAGTGTGAACCTGACTTAGTTTATAAGGAAACCTTATAAACCAGGATTTAAGAAAATAATAATGTACCACTGAAAGCTGTAGTGGCACAGTGCCAAAACATCAAACTTTAAACATGATGGTTTTGAGTTTGATTATCACTAAAGGAAAATAATTATTTTTTTATTTCCTTGTCTGGTAACAAAACCAAGAGCGGCGTCATGTGTCACCATTGAACACGAAATCTAATCTCTAATTGGGACACTTCATCACGCATATTCACGCCTGTTATATAATTGTTACAGTATAAAGCAAAAAAATAAAGCTATCTTATAATAATAATTTTATAATTAAAGTAATAAAATGGCTTACATTTCTATCTTTACCACTGGAATAAAAGGGCCTATACACGCGAACACGAATTATTAAGTCCTTGCCTGGCTCCAATGAAGGAGGACCCATTTTGTCATTTTCATCCTAAATTAAAGAAAAAAAATACATTTACATCCAATTCTTATTTGCTTAATATTTTAATAATATTTAAACTATAGTTTGATTCCTTTTATTGTGTAGTAGACAGCATTATGGTAAATTTAAATAGCACCTTGTCAGGTGGTCAATTCCCATACAAAAGCAAAATAACTTCATGCATTACCTATTACAGCAGGGTAAGCACTTAAACATTATATCAAGACAATCTATTCTTTGTTTTCTGCCCAAATAAAAGATTCATTGCATCTAGACACTAAAATTAAGTTGCACCACCCCAGATACAATGTTTGTAAATGGTCATAGAGTGGAGGCTGCAGTGCCTTAGCATATGCAGGAGAATAATGACACCAAAAAAATATATAAAGTGTATTTAAAATATACATTTGAACATGACAGTGTCCGATTGTAAATGCAATGGTCTGGGGTTTATTGTCTCTCGGAAGAATGATTATATTTAAATGATAAAGCTAAAAAAATGCTGCTTCAATAACACACCCAACAAGCAATATCTCTAAAATAAATAGTGTGCTAAATCTAGTGTCTTTACACTATACTCTATGCCTACCCTACTATTTGCGTAAGATTAAGCTAAAAAATAAAATAATAGAGTTAATTTGAAATAAGAAATGCATACTTCATTTATAGGAGGAAAACATCTAAGACCTCTATATTTAAACTGTCTTGTATAATGGTTGGAGGCATCTTTTTCCATTCTTAATTTTAACTTTTTCACTATACACAGGTTTTCAGCAATGCCAGACATTTGTAAAACATTGGCTTTGTCTAAAAGAGGTCGTTGAGTGGGGTATGTGGTGGATAAAGATAATTCTGTACCCATCTTGAGATGATTGGGACTGTAAATTAAATTAATTACAAAAAAATTATAAAAATTATAATACATTCTCTTAATACAAATTTATTCGAAATATTCTTTACTGAAAAGACTTATGAAAACATGTTTTAAATCATAAAATGAACATATTGCTACTACTGGCTTGTATTAATATATAATTTGATATATCATAACATATCTCCATCTATGGTAGGCCATTATATAGTTGTTTAGCTGTAGTAATAAGTATAAAACAAACTGCAGTATTGAGTGTCACTATCGAACACATTCTGTGTCTCAAGTTCAGATAGAAAGCAAGAACAGTGTACCCTTAACCCTAGATTTTCTCTGCCCCTACTATATAAATAACATTACAATATATGTATTTATTTATAAAAAAAAGTATTATTTAGCACAAGAAATTGAAGAATACAATACCTGCATAATGAAGATAATTCATTAAATTCCTCGTCATTTAAATCACAACCAACAAACTCTCTAATTTTCGCCAGTTGGAAATCTTTTAATTCCTTCTTTGAATTTGGTTTCCCATGAATAGGCATAAACTTATAAGCTTGAGGAAGATTTTTTGTAATTAACGGAGGTGTAACAATATTGCCCCCCATATGATATAATTTTGGCCCTTTATCTTCTGCAAATAGATTAACATTATTATTTTTGTATGAATTTGGATCCATATTTACGGAAGCATCAGAGTCAACTGCCAATGCAGGATCTTTAGAAGAAAATTCGATTTGATTTGATGTTGAAGGTTCATTCTTAACGATATCATTTTTAATGGCAGTCGGTAAATGTTTTTCTTTGACATCCATTTTAACAAAGAGAAATCTTAATAAATAAATTAATAGCAGTATTATTAAAATCGTCACATCTCTTTAATATGTTTATATAAATATTTCAAAACTAATAATCAGTGTTGCCAACCGCGGGAAGGCAAAAAACAGTATATAGAACTTAAAAAAACAGTAGAAATCAGTAAAATACAAGAAATTCATTAAAAATAATACAAGTACTCTTATATTTATAAAAAAAATCAAGTTAAAATGCAAATACGTTATGAGTGTTACGTACAAAAAAACTTAATCCTTATATTATTTCGTGGTTCGTCTGTTTTTCTGTCACTCTAGACTGCCTATTTCAAGATCGAGTATCCGATATGTTGAGCTGAAAATAATATCAAATAACCAGATTTACGGTCTCTTTGAGCTCAGAAAATGAAAAGTCTACGCAATCCAAAAATACGAGCAATTATAGTTTTTGCTGCATTTTGTATGAAATTCACCGCGTTTGCAACTTTTACTTCTTACTCTACTCTTCTTACTTATGGTATTGTCGACCAACAATTATGAAATTTGACTAAAAGTGAAAATTTACAGTATGAAATGAGTGTAAACTGATACATATTTGTCAACTTTAATAAGTAAAGTTCTTGTTGATTTCTACGCATTTCAAAAAACAGCAGATATGAGGACTAAAACAGAAAACAGGGATAAAAGCCAAAAAACAGTAGATCTACTGTTAAAACAGTAGGGTTGGCAACACTGCTAATAATATAAAACAACCACGTTAATAACACGTATATTCACAGAACACATTTACTTTTACACTTATTTACTTTATGCGTATATTACTGTTTAATTGTACTTATTATATTAACAATTTAACACAGGACTCAAATAACGTTAAAAAGGTATCGCTACTCCGGGTATCGATACTTGAAAAGTAGCACTACCATATTTACCTTTATATATTTAGATACTTTTACCATTAACTTGAAATGCACGGTATCATTAGGTATCGTTATAAAATAGTTTTGTTACCGTCGCTCTCGTCTAATTCCGAGTTTTGATTGTTTTAGTGAATTTAGGTAGGTAGGTACATCGTTGGTTTTACAATCGTTAAGCATTTTTTTTTAAAAACTTAAATGTAAATTAATAAAAACTGTTTAAAAATTAATGTAAATTAATAAAAATTAATAAAAATTAATAAAATTATTATCATTATTTTATTTTTTGTGAAACTTTCTTTGTTTCTTTTTCTTTTAGCTTCACGTTGTATCCCACACACAGAAAGGTAGGCAGAGGGAACGTTATGTTAAGGCACTATGTTCCCCACTTTCTGTCGAATTCTGGAGGCATTGCGTATTGAGTGGCAAAACTCAACGCCGCGCTTTGCCCCGACACCAGAGCGAAGAAAGGGAAATATAAACGTAAATAAATATTTCACTTCCTTGAGTGGGGATCGTACCCACAACTGTCGCGTTACATTCACACCGTTGTGCCGCTGCGCCACAACGGCAACGTCGAATAAAGGTAACAAAATAAAAGGATGATTTATACCGCTACTTTTATCGCTATTTTCGAAGTAACACTAAATTTAACGTTAAGATTTAACAGAAAATTGACCTTATTATAACGTTATTATTCCGTTAAGTTGTAACGGAACCTCGAAACATTTAGAATACAGACTGTATTATTTTTCGTGCTTGACCTACAGTTTTTAATTTATAGCGTTTCTAGCCAAATTTCGAGGTGTGTGTATCCAATATACAATTAAGAAGTACATCTTAATTGTACACTAATACACTTCTCACTTGTCAGTTGTCACCAGTTGTCACTCTAATGTCAAAAATAAAAAACGGAACGGATTTAATTGTTAGAAACTTTATTTCATTTCCATGAGACAAAATGTTGACTTTGTGGAATTTATTCGAAGCTACCCTACTCTGTTTAAATGCCGTCTGTGTATTACATGAAGAAAGATTTATGCAAAAAAGTAATATATATCTAACCTTAATCACTACTATCTATTTTATCTTCTATAACATATTTTTTATTTATATTTAAACTTTACATATTTGCAGTGGGTTGGGGAGCTAACAGACAAAATCAAGGATTTGAAGATCAAACTTCTATGAAGTTTCAAACTTTAAATTTAGTCAGGTCAATAAGAACAGTAACGAGAAGTAAGTACTAAATTTTACTTTATTATTTATAATAGTGAATAATTTTATATACTATATACAAATATTAATCTTACAGTTTTAAACAGAATTCTTTCTATCATATATCAATTCGTTATAACCATTATAATGGAACTGACAAATAAATTATATAAATATTGCCAGGCATGGGTTTCCATGTAACAGAGTATCAAGGTACTCGAGACTCCCCAAGAGTACATAATATGTAGTATATAATGTAATGCCTGGTGGTGTGGCACGCTAGGACTAATATATTTGTTATTCCCATGTTTACCTACTGACTAGAGATAAAGCATGAAGATAATACCTGTTGTGATTCTGTTTTGTATTACATATACAAATATATATTTTTTTGTTTCAGTTCCACTTATCATACTAAATATATTAACAATAGTATTTAAGTTATTATTTGGGTAGAGGAAAATGTTGCTCCAGAAATTAAATATAATGTTGTGTAACAAACCCTGTGTAAAATTTAATTTATATAATAAATTGTTTATACTTGCTTATAATACCAATAGGACTTTTATTTCACCCTGTAAAGAAGATTGGATATATTTTTAATAAATATAGGAGCATGAGACCATTGTGGCAGAGTCAAGCAATGTAAATTGTAACACAATTGGTGGGGTTCAATTCCACTCAGGGGAATGAATTATTAATATTTCTTCCTCTGGTATCAAGGTATAAGTAAAAAAATCATAATTCAAACTCAACAGTTTGAATTATGATTTTTTTTGTTATCTTCAACAAACTAATTTCTGTAGCTTTTTGAGACATCTATTTTATGCTTCATTTTATACTAGTAGTAATTTCGTTTGCATAGGCTTTGTAGCCCTTCTTCATAACAACAATTTAGTTATAGTTAAACACTGTCCCGCAAGGTCTTTCTAAATGTATTAATTAAAACTGTCCACCATACTGAATAACTTTAGCTTAACTATTATTATATTTCTTCATCGGATGTTTTAATTTGATATATGTCAAAGCAAAATGCCAAGGCAGCATTACATTATTTCCTTTAGTTTATTTAGGTTAATCTATATGGTTCCATATCCTGCGTAGGCTGAATAACTGTACAGCAAAAAGTTTAATTGAAATCCATTCAGTAGTTCTTAAGATGACCATGTACAAGGAAACATTAAAATTAGAAAATCATAGATTCTATTCTATTCTATTCGATATTCCATTATTGTTTTATATGCGTATCGTAAATACATTCAATATCGATATTTTTTCTACATAAATTTATGTATTTTTCAAAACGAAAAAAAACAGATGTTCCTCACCTTTCATTTTGTAAATACATTTTGCCATAGTTCAAGTTAATAATATGGATCTTAGGTTGTGACTTGTAATACATTGCTCAGGCTCCTATATCTAATTTCTGTATATGTATGTATGTTAACTAGAATAGGAATTTTATAAAGAAACATACATTCTGGATATAACTTCTATTCTACTTAATGGTTTGTAATTTTGGATTAGAATTGGTAATTCTACAAATAATAACAATTAAACAATAATTTGTTAAATATGTCTACAACATTTACAAATTGAAAATAGATTTTTAAAAAGAAATACCTTTAAAAAAAATATATCTTAAAATGTCAGAATTTCTACGGTATGAGGACCGAATTAGTTCCCGTGAATAAAATATATATATATATATATACATATATATTGTTGATGTCCTCTACATTCTCCTCACTGGAATCATTTAAAGTTTAACTGTTAACCAAGTATAACGACTAATATAATTTTTAATAATTTTTTCTTTAACATTTTATACAATCCTTTGAACACTTTATTGTGCGTGAAACATAGATACAATAGGACGGACGGCCACAGAGCGGCCACGACTTGTTGTCTCGACGTAATGAAGAGTAATGAAATAAAACAAGTATTCAGTTAATTTATTTATTGACATTAATATTCAAAGTTTTGTGTGGTAAATATAAAAACCAAGTTCCAGAGTTGGAAAACAAGGAAGAAAATTACAATATCTCTACCCAAGTAGAAAGTCCCCGAGTTGCGGACTCTTAAATAAATAACATCACACCAATAGTTAATTTTTAATTAACAAACAAAAATATCAAGGTATATCGTGTATACCTTACAGTATTTATTTATACTTTATAACTTAACACAGTCAAAATGTTATTAAAATTAAATATACGTAGTATAAAGGAACTAATATATAATCTATAGTCAAATACTGTGACTCTAAACATATGAAATAATAAAACCCTCTTACATAATACATCCAACTTTGCATTGACTGACCTTCAAGCCACTCTCTTTCCCTGTCAAACCTTACAATTACACTAATTACAATATAGATTGTACCTATCACTAACTAGTCGAAATACTACTACTAGCGTCAGGGTTGCCTCACTTGTGCACTATATTTCTATACTATGAGTAAACTTTCAATAGATATCGCCGGCGTTAGTACAGGGACCTTCTAAACGCAAAAATATGTTTATTACAAAAGGCAACAAAAGCTCCTAGAAAAACAATGTTTATTGTATGTACTGTTTTATCGACCTAACATACTTACAAGCTAATTTATCATTTAAACACTAGATGCTGGGTACTTCAAGTAATGATTTTGACGAAAAAAATATAATGATTTCACCAAAAATTACTGTTACAAGATCTTTTACTGGCGATATATATATATATACTAATAATAAAATAAGAAACATGATGAAATTGATTGCAAGACATAAAAACCTTAAGGTGAATAAATCTTTAAACAAGAAACACAATATAAATTTACTATATTATAATGTCCCCTAAATGTAACTGCATATGGCAACACTAGCGACGCAACCCCGCACTCTCTGACTACAATTAGCTTTAGTTCTGGACAGATCGATCGACGTCACAAAATAAACTTTGTTAACATGTGACAAAATATAGATGGCGCTAAACAGTAAAACCGATACAAATATATTGTATACCATAATAAAATAAACTTTTTGGAAAGTCGATAGTCTTTGTTTTATTTATTTTTTTAAGATTAGGTATCGCTTCGCCTCGCCTTACATTACGCGGGAGGTAACATTAAATCGTCTACTTCTTGGCGGGCAATGCGCTCGTTTCGGATGCATCCGTCTTCTCTTCCGTCTTTACCACTTTACCTTCACCTGAAATGGAAGAGATATATTTAAGATTAAATTGTATATATTTCAAAAACTACTATAGTTTATAAAGTTACAGAGGAACGTCTATACTTTCTTTACAGGCTTGCGCTTATATTTGTATAATGGGTAAACAGAGAGAACTTAGTATCGAGACTACTCGTTTTTCTTTTGCTTCTGCCCAAATTCGAGATATTACGTGTGGCTGCGGGCTCACGCTGCTAATAGAAATAATTTGACTCAGAATTAAAGACTGTTTACAGCTGCTTTTATTTTCAATATGTTAAAAATTGTACCAGTTCAATCAATTCAATTTTAAATATTTTTTTAAAGAATAATGATTTAAATTTTAATACAAAAAAATATTATGGTAAATTTTTGTGTAAAAATATTTAAAAGCCGTTTCAAAAATATCTGTATGAGCTGAAACAGCAACCCAGCTTCACACTTTTCCCCCGTATAACAAGTCAAGACACTTCGTTCCCCAGTTCGTGGTTGACGGAACTCAACAAATATAAGTTTAATTTAATATTTCATATGTTGTAAGTGGGTAGTAAGTACCGTTGGGCGTGTCGGGGTCGTGGTCGGTGTTGGAGCGCCTGCGCTTGCGCGGGAATTTCCAGTTGCCGGCCGTGTGCTTCAACTTCGGTAATGGCTCCATGTCCAACACCTATACAACAAAAAATAGTTTTAAAATATTGCACACTCGCATGCTTGTCACTATAATTTTTATTAATTGTTTAAATATTTTATAATTATTAATTGTTTAAATATTTTATAATAAAATTTCTTGTAGTTTCACACTGCATTCCACTATGTACGGGTTACAGCGTGTAAATCAGGGTAGGGAAAGAGAACCTGGGAACCTAGTGTTAAGATACTCCGTTCCCATTAAGGTGTCGAAGAATTGCGTGTCGAGTGACGGAATTGAACGCCGCGCTTTGCCTCATTAACAGAGCGGGAAAATGAAAATATTAACACATATATCATAACGTAAATAAAAAATATGGATTCCAATTCATTCTAGATTTTCAGTGATAAATTTAAAGACTTACTTTATGTATTTGCCTAAACGCAATTTGTCTTAGGAACTGCTGAGCTGATGCAGTTAAGTCTTCACGTTTCTGTGGTTGCAAGTTGCCGAGGGCGTCCTGGGAAAAAGCATTAATTAATTTGAAAGTACTTGTCCGGTTATTGAAAATTTTCCTAATAAATCTAGAGTGAAAAAGTATTTTCAAGACAAACACGTGTAACATCAGGCTCGTAGTAGGTACGCACCACGAGTTCCTTCTCGCAAGGGTCGCGTAGGCCGGGCCCCGAGTCCAGCAGCAGGCCGCCCGCCACCGCCTCCGCCACGCGCCGCAGCGCCTCGCCCGGCGACAGCGCGCCGCCCGCAGACTGCATCACGCCCGACACCAGCAGCTCCATGGCCTGTGCCACATGGACATAGCGGATTAGGGAGAGAAAGCCTAGTGCTAACACTCTAGTATACACGCTAGTATACACTCACATAAGGATCAAGCGGCGTCCAGTTGGGTATCCGCCGGCACAAGTCCCTCATAATGCGGATGATGATGACGCACGACTGCAAGCTGGCGGCCCTAGCCTGCACCCACACCACACCAAATTATAAAATGCTATACACTCATGTAAAAACCAGCACGGTGGTGTCGAGTCGCATGACTTGTTATTTTATTTTACATTAATGTTATCATAAATCATAATTTATTTAGCAAAAAGACCTTAGGAGATTCACAGTAGCAGAAAATCGAAACGGCATATTTACCATCATTTGTGAATTTAATTAATTTTTTATATCAAGTATGAAATTAAATTAATATAATCTGATATAAAGCTCCTTCAGGCCGTATATTCATTTGCCTGCGACTCGACAGCTCCGTTAAGTAAAGCCGCTTCACACGTGAGGACTGGCTGCGTCCCCCGACACCACCTCCCGTGACGGACCAGTGGACCAAGGGTGACATCCAAAAGATCGGTGGTTATGAGTTCGCATCCAAGTACACAGAATTTGAAGTGATCACTTATTTTGTTTTATGCTTTGCTTTGCTTTTTCAAATATGTGACTACAATAGAATTCTGGATATGTTCCGTATTTTTTAAAATGTGATAATTAGATCGAGTCTACCCTATCTGGTCCATCACTATTTACTATTTTATTATCACTATTTTATTGAATATACATATATATATATATTTCTGTTATATGTTTTAAAATATTAACAACATTTGTTTTAAGATTTTAGTCTACACTATCACCCTAGAGACTTAGTGGCGGGGAACGCAGCTCCGCTCCTACGAGCACTTGTAGCCACATGTTCAAGGGAGCGGAATATTTAATATAGCAAAATTTTAACTAAAACAAAGGCTACTCGGAATGATATAAAAAACGAAAAATAAACATGTGACTAAAAAATACGTGCGCACTCCCACATAATTACTCAAAATGGTTACTCTATTACAGGGGTTCCCAACCCTTTCATTATTAATATAGATTTATTATTTTCGTTGGCCACCAAAAGGAATGACTGCGACTCTTTTTAAATATAAACTAATATAAAATCGCATCTGTATAGTCTAGTTTTAAACAAAAGATAGAGTATATAATAATTAAAAAAAATATATTTGGCTGGGGATCAGTTTAAGGACATTGTCATTAGCAGGAATCATGATGCAGGGACCATGACTGGTTGGGAACCCGCCTCGTGGGTCGGTGTGGGGTGGAGTGCGCACATGCTAGATGTGGGCGAATGTACCTGGAACCACTTGGCGTGCCGAAGGGCGGCCAACGCGTCCAAACACTTCTGCCGCGGGAGCACATCCTTGTCGTCTCGCTTTATGTCGCCACCCTCTAGCGACAATACAAAGGGTGTTTGACCATCGCCGTCCACGCAAACGGGGCAAACATACGCACGCGCGCACCGCACTGCGCGACAGTGAGGGCGCGCGCTGTCGCAAGCACCGCATTGCGGCAACACAACACATTATAGAACATTCATTCCTAAGATAGTCGACGACAGGTTAGGGAGTATAAACGCAAATAAGGCGTAGGGATGGCGATGTTTGCTCCGTTTCAGTAGACCGATATACCACTGCGGGGTCCCACGCACGTGATATACGGATGATCAAAAATCCTTTTCTTCTCGCTGCTTACCCTACTCACACCTAAAAATAAGCATTCAACACATTTGCCCAGCGGGCGTCACTTGAACAAATTATCTCATCTTACAAAAACACCATCAGATAAAACATATATATATATA
The DNA here is from genome assembly GCA_016802625.1 of Heliconius numata. Lineage (NCBI taxonomy): Eukaryota > Metazoa > Arthropoda > Insecta > Lepidoptera > Nymphalidae > Heliconius > Heliconius numata. The sequence goes on along the minus strand of JAEBDU010012559.1, from coordinate 51,532 downwards.
TAAAGATATAAAAAACATATTCGAATCTATAATAGATAGTTTGTTCTGAGAGAGAATCTGAGAGAACGATTTCGACAACCGATTTCAAAAGCGTTTCAATATTTTTTTTATATAACAATGGTCTGAAATCGTATGGGAAATAAACTTTAAAAGTTTCCAGAATGTTCGGGCATCAGTATAGATAACTCTGATTAAGCAAATAATATTGATATTGTTCAAAAAAATAAAAATGATTAAAAACAAAATCGCGTCTCAAAGTTCACAAAAACACATCCATCCACCCGCATCTTGTACAGCATGTCGGCCGTAAAAGATGTGCAGATGTGGCAGGGTGGTAACAGTGGGCCCGAACATATCAAAGTAACTTTCTCCGACGGGGATCATGAACCAGTTGTCGAACATCGCGGCGGCTGCGCGCGCAAGCACTCACCCGCAGGCTCGCGCATCACCGCCGACGTGAGGCTAACGAGTACGTTCACGTTGCCGTCCGACACCTGCACGGCGCCCTCGGCGGGGAGGAGTTCCACCTTGTACTTTGGCTCCTCCACTGATCCCTGGTAACGTAAAAAAACATGAGGAAAGATATCGTTTTAAAGGTCAGTAGGGCTCAGCGACAGGGTCAGAATATAAAGTAGATGGTTGCAGGTTCAATTCTTTATCGGAAGATTGAGGTATTTCCGTTTCCCCATTGTAGTAACAAGACAATGGCCAACCCACCTTAACCTTATTGAGGTGCACGGGCAGGTCGGCGGCGACGCGCTTGAGCAGCGTAACGGTGGGGCGGTCATGGCACAGCACCACGAGGCGCACGTCCTTGTCGCCACGCAACAGCAGCCCCTTGGCCAGCAACCCCACGCGCATTACGCCCTTGAGAGCACGCGCGGCGGGCGCGGGCGCAGCCGCGGCCGGGCCCTCGGCCGGCGCTGGAGTAGCCTCGTTTTCACCGACGAATGAGAATCTGTAAACATGTTGCATTGTACTAAATATGTGTTAATGACAAAAAAAAATTTAAAATTATATAAATTATTATCTGTTATTTTATTATTAAACAATTTTGAACTTTACGCCAATACCTATGACTCGATTTCGGAATGAGGTGTGTGTGTGGCGGTGGTCGTCCTTACAAATGGCGTTTTATTTGACAACGATAATTTTATATTGTTTGAAAAAAAAAATTTTTTTATTGTATTAGGCTTTCATAGAGTAGTTAAAACTGTGGTTTCATTCAATGTGTCGCTGACACTTCCATCCTGTATATGAAAGGACATGTTCTCACTGACTGAGGTAAGACGCATGCACAGCCGTAACCGCTGATGGTAGAAACGTGAAATCTGGAGGGATGTTTATTTTCGTAATCTGGACATCCACAAAGGAGGGATTTTGAAAAACTTTAACCCTAAAGAGATGAAATAGGGATTAAAACATTGTTTAGATTTTTATTTAAATCGCCACCGATTTTTAAAAATTAAATTTTTTAAAAATCGGATTCAGACTCTTAAAAATATTTCATTCATCAAGTGTTTTGTGGTTTTTTAAAATTCACTCCTAAGCTGTGGGCTTCCAGTAGTAAAGTGTTCAATTCACCAATTCATTGTTTATATAAACGTTTACATAACTTTTTGTTGTTTGCCCTTTAAATTCTATATAATTTAATCGATTTTTCGAACATAAACCAATAAGTTTATTAATTAGAAAATAATTACTTACAATTGATTGTCACGTCCATCTTCTTTTCCTTCTGGTTTTTCTTCTTTCTTTTCTTCAGGTTTAGCTGGAACTTTTGGTGGTACAACACCCTACATATAAATCAAAATTTTAATTACTTAATTTAAGGATAAAAGTAGCAATCTTTCAAAAATACTTATTGTACATAATTACGACCAAGCTGGCCTAATTATTCTTTTGTACGAGGGGAGGTCTAAAAGTTCGTGGAATGCGGGGATAGTGGGGATATGGGCGCTCGCTTAATGTCATACTACTTGGGGACACATCATTACATATAAATAGAATTTCAGCCCTCTTACGTCATAGTAATGGCCGCCGCCGGAGGGCATCCGCCCAGCTGCCGTTTCACAGCGCCATAGCGCTGGAGGAAAGAGATTCAACGATACGTCATTCGTTTACTAACACTCGCCTGCCAAACAAGTCAATCCAGAAGAAAACTCAATCTATGGAGAAAATTGAACACCGTGCTGTGATAAAATTCCTTAGCAAGCAAGGAAAGAATGGCCATTTTAAATGAAATGCAAGCCGTTTATGGGGAGAATTGCCCTGCAAAATCCATTATTTATAAGTGGCATGGTCTTTTTAAACATGGTCAAGAGTCGATTGAAGACGATTCCCGCTCTGGACGGCCAGTTGAGGCCACCAAATCAGACAATCGAAAAAGTGGAAAAACTTGTACTGTATGCCTGTTTGAAGATAAAACAGTTATCTGCGTTAATTGGAGTTGTGTGGAGATGAACCAGCACAGATGTTGAAACGGATTGTTACTGGAGATTAAACATGGGTCTATCACTTAGAGCCTGCCTGAGTCGAAAGGATAAGGAAAAATGGACTCCTGTCCATGCAATGGCATAAAAAGGGCACGGCACCCTCAAAGAAATTCAAGGTGTCACAACAGGCAGGAAAGTTGATGGCAACTGTTTTTAGGGATTGTGAGGGCATAATACTGATTGTTTACAAAGAAAAGGGCAGAAGCATAACCGAAGAATACTACGCGTCGATACTAAACAAATTAAAGGAGGCTATCATAGAAAAACGTCGAGGAAAGTTGGCTAAGAGTGTGTTGCGCTTGCAAGGTAACGCACCAGTTCATAAGAGCAGAGTTGCAATAGCTGCTGTGCACACGCACGGCTTCGAATCACTAGTCCACCCACCTTACAGACCTGGCCCCTAGTGACTTTCATTTGTCCTCCAATTTAAAAAAAGACTTAAGGGGAAGGAAATTTTCCGACGACAATAAATGTATTCAGCTTAAGGGTGATTATTTTAAAAAGGAAAAATAGATTTATTTTTTCATTTCATGTAGAACCCTTTCATTCCACGAACTTTTGGACCTACTCTCGTATGTTTGTTCCTTAAGAACAATATCAAAAACTAACAGTACAAAATATAATTGTACCTTAGGTCTGGCATGATCAGCGAGCGCGTCAGAGAGCGACTTGAGAGCTTTCTCGGTGTGGGACACGGCGCGCTGTATGTCCTGCAGCTGCTGCTCGGTGGGGTAGATGTCCGCGTGCTTAGCCAACACGTGGCGATCGTCCGACGTCTCGGGGCGGCGTCCTACGGGACCGTAGCCCATACCCATGCCCTGCGCAAGAAAAATAAAATGTTGTTTAAGTATTTTATTATTTTTAAAATACAAATTGAGGTACAATGCTTGACGATCATATACATTCTTATATAATATCATTAAAAGAGTTGCGTCTTTACATATTCCCTTTAAGTTACTTTGATATTAATAAAACTATTTTCATAAATTAAATTCTCACATGATGGTGATGATGATGTGGTCCGCGCCACCAATCTGCGCCTTCCCAGTACACACGTTCTTCTTCTTCACCACTCTGTATAAAAGTAACAATCGTAATAATTACTTGTATTAAATACAACAAAATTATAATATATCAATTAAATTATAATACAGAGTAATTATATATTAATTAAATTATATTGATATAGTGCGGCGTTCAGTTCCGGCACTCTAAAGGCGAAAAGTATCAAGAAAGAACATAGCGAGATTCTCTTTCTTTATCCTGCTATATGGGGGTAAGAGTGAAAAAATATCAAACACTAACGTCAATCATGCGGCGACGCGCCCACATTTCATCGCGAACGAGCATCCGCTGAGCCTTCGCCTCCGCTAGCTTGCGTTGATGCATCGACGGCTTAACCTTCACCTCCAGGTCAGGTTGCACCTGTAATATAATATAATGTATGTAATATTCAATAAATTTATTGAAATAAAGAAAGCGATTACGTGTATGTATGATCGTCCTCATTGTATTTTGTCATCATGCGACGCTCGGATCTCTTGGCGGCGGAAGGCCACCAGGCTCGACGAGTGCCTCAAACCTTTTACTTGGTAATCACTGGACGGGTGTGTATGGGGGGTGTTGGGTGAGGTGTGGGGGTGGCGACATACCTTCTTCTTGTACTGCAGGCGGTGGCGGCGGCCCTTCATGTGCATCTCCTTGGCGTTGGGGTCGTTGAACTTGCAGTCGCAGAGCTTGCAGTTGAAGCTGAGCGCCTTGCCGTCGTCTCCGCGGATCTCCTCGATGTAGTCGAGGCCCACGGGCTGTACCTCGGGCTCGTCGTCGTCGGGCACGTCATCGGGCGCGTCTGCGGGACACACGGTGCTCAGCCCCCCGGACGCCACGAACGCGACTACCGGCGGTCCCGCCACGCTCTTTTTGGCTATGAGCAGAAGTCCAATTTTCTCTCTCTCACATACATACATGGAATATTGTGTATTTTTGGGCCTTTTTCTATAATTGGGACCTCAAAATTAACTTACATATTTGTGTGCATACATGTGTTGGTCCACAAAAAAATTCAATTGATTATTGATAACTTTATAAAAATATATTTCATAAATATGGCATGTAAACATATTTAATTATATTTCAATTGAAAAGTCTAAAAAAATATTCAGTAGGGTGAATGAAATCAAAAAAATGTGAATAAAAAAAGGCCCACACTCACACTCCATATCTGTACCGAGTGTAAAGTTTAACGAGAAAATTAGACTTGAAAGCTCAGACAGAGCTGACCGACGGTCCGCAGGCCGCAATACAGATGTGGCGTGCGGGGCGCGCGGGGTGTGGGGGTGTGAGGGGGAGGTGCTATACCTGGCTGCAGCTTGGTGGGCTCAGTGGAGGGTATAGGCTTGCCCAGCATGGTGTGCAACTTCACCACCTTCTGATGCTTGATGCCGCGCACGTGGGCGGCGTAGGCGTCGGCGCCTGTGCACGTGACGTCGCACAGCTCGCAGCGCAGCGCGGAGGCGCCACACGCGCGCGCTCCTCCGCCCGCGCCCGCGCCGCCACCCGCTGCCGCCAGCTTTACGGCCGCCTCCTTCTTCTTATGCTTCTGCCCCTCGAGGTGCTCCTTGTACGTCTGCACATGTCACACTTTATGTCAAAACTATTCTCCTGTAATTTGCTTTTAAATATTCTAATAAATATTATAACCCTGAATTGAATTCAAAATCACTTGACTTTAGTTTATCTTGTTTATATACAATGATATAATCTATTTCAATATAAGGTAGGGATTATAGTATTGATCATACAAAGGAAAATATTTTTTTTACGTATAATTTGTTATTTATGTATAATATGTTTGTGCCGTTTTGATCGATGACTTGTTGCCATATTATGGGTAGTGCCATGATCCCATTAATGTAGATATTTTGAGAGTTTTGATTAGTTTTTTAATTAACTGACAGATAGTGTTCAGTGTTCTTTTGAAGTTAGTTTAATGGTTCCTAAAGAGTTCTGCAATGACCGAAACAGGTGGAAATCTGATGAAGCAAGGTCAGAGCTAAACGGAGGCTGCATCAACACATCCCAGCCAAGCTCTCCAAATTTTTGCTGCGTGCGTGCTATAGATGAGTGCGGTCTGGCGTTGTCATGGTGATACACAACGCCCTTCCTATTCACCAGCTCCGGCCGGTTTTTTTCAATAGCTTTTTTAACCTCATCAGTTGCTGAAAGTAGAGGTCAGAATCGATAGTTTTACCCGGTGGTAAGAGCTCATAGCAGACGATTCCTTTCCAATCCCACCACACATATAGCATCACTTTGTGCAGAGTCTTTTATTAACGGCATTCGTGGCATTTTTACCTTTTTTGTAATAAAACTTTCAAATGTACCGAATTCCTCCGTCACTTACGAATGTATGATATAGTATTGATATTTTTAATTGTTTTTCAAGCAATCAAAATATTCATTTTGCTTGCTGGCAGGAACTAGTTTTTTTTATTAATTTCATCTTCAGAATGTCATGTGTTAACGGTATTAAAACTAGCTAGTTACATTCAGTACAACCACAGAGGTTTGATTATTAATAATAGTAATTCAAAATACGCTAATATCCCCTGACCTATTCTATTAGAATGGTAAAGGTTATTTAATTTACTATATAAAATTTTAACTGACCTGTGGCCCTGCACAGGAAATGCGACACACGTCACAGTAGTGCAGTTGCTGTGCCTTAGGCGGAGGCTTGGGCCTCCGCTGCTGTCCAGCACCTACTCCACTCTTATTGTAATTTTTCCAACCACTGGCGACAAGGATGAGACTAAAGTTAACCATTAAGCGATTACTCTTACTGGAACTGACATTGTTAATATTACTTACAAATTTTATGTTATCTTTTACAGATATAATTTTAATTGAACAACGTTAAGCCATTATTACAGTATTGTCTATACACTTGAACCCAACTCAACTCAACCCATATTTGAGATATTGTGTGTTCACAAACATCCAAGTTCTTAAATATAATAGTATAAGTAGGTAATTTGAACTCACCCACCGCCGCCGGTTTTGTTCTGCTGCGCCACATACATGGTCGCCGCGTTGTAGAGAGCTGTATCATAAGCAGAGGTGCCCCTGTTAGCCGTCTCTACAACAACACAGCGCGATCGCCCCTCAATTTTACATAGCTCGTGTATCATACTCGTGTGCTAATTTTTTACTATTTATCCTTAATACTGACTAAACAATACTACCCTAAACAGCCAAATGGAAGAGATAACCACAAGTAAACTTTTATAGTGTTCTACCCATTTAAGGGTTAAAATACTAATAATCTTTCAAATATATTCATGGACGGAGAAATAGCTTAAGGCTTTATAAGTAAATAAATAGAATATTTTGTAATTCTTCGATATAAAAAACTAAATTACTATACTAACTATGGAATATTATTTGTAAAGTTGCTAAAATAAGATTATCACAAAATTCGGAATTTTTATATAAACGACATTTTATAAGTTGTACATATATTAAGAAATTGCAATTAAAAAAGGCTATGCAAATAAATTAAAATATGAAATATTGAAAACTCGAATGTAAACTAAAGTACAAATAAGAAATATTCAAAAATGCAAATGAAAATATTATACCTATGTTAAGCATAATCAACTATTTTTTTAAATGAAACTATTTTAATCGGATTAATTGTGGTCATAGGGGGACTGAGGTGACATTCATCTGTCAGTTGACTTAATTATTAAATCAAACTACCGCCAACGATTTCTTAATTACCTCACATACTGGCTGTAGTTTGATATAATAATTATGTCAACTGACAGACAATGGGGGGTATGTTACTCGCGTCCGTAGTAGG
>JAEBDU010012559.1:6603-44163 GCA_016802625.1 Heliconius numata | reverse complement strand
CAGACTCACCCTACACGTGTCCCCTGGGTGGTGCGAAACGAGTAACAACGACGAGTATCAGGCGGCGGCAAGTAACCTGACAAATAGTTTACGTAGTCTTGGTAGGAAATTACCAACACATTCCGTAGCCTAGTGGTCATGTTTCGCAAGAATGGAGGTCTTGACTTTATTGTCAGGACCAAGAGAAAGAACATCACTATAAAAAATACCCTAATCCCACGGTGGGTACCGTGCCATATACACCGAATCCTACTAAAAACGTATATCGAATCACCCAAACACTCTGGCCCACTCTTGATAGACGGGAAACGGGAGCGCGACGACTGAAACGCAGAGTATCCCAAGACTTAATCCAACTACAGTAGGAAAAAAAAAGAACAGTCCTGAGGTAGCAGGTGCGACACATACCGAGAGTGCCATCTACAAATCCTACATACTGCTGAATATCCCAGAAAAGGAGACAGTTGTAGTAATACTGCACAAAAATAACTGACAGACAAATGCCGCCTCAGTCTTCTACCACATGTGACCACAGACTACTGTAAAGTGTTTGAAGTGTTGGGTTTCCAAAAATGTATAAAGGGTTAAAATAGTTTCATTTAAAATGTGTAAATATCAATAACATTTTTAATATTTTGTATAATATTGGGAAATATATATTATAATTTGTTATGCAAAGTTAAAATATAACTTGACTTGGCCACTTGATTTTAATTTTACAAAATAAATGAGTGTTTTACTGAAGTGCTGCTATATTATTCAACTTAAATAAATCAATTATATCATTTCTAATTATTACAGACACAAGATTAATTATTTATTTTGTTATTTGAAATGTCAAAAATACTATTGATAATGGTTACAAATATGGCTGCAAATAAATAAATGGCACTTGTTATTTTGCTTGAGCTAAGTTTTTGAATACTTTTTATTTTGTATATTACCCATGTAAAATTGATTTCATTTTATAATTTGTAAACAAACACTACATATTATTTCTTAGATGAACAAAAATGATGTCCATTACATCATAGAACAAATTTATGTGAAGAGTCAAGTGGCTATATGTGTGGGTGTGTGTACTCACGCTTGGCAGGTTGCGCGGCGGGCGCCGAGTAGGGCTGCGAGGGGTAGGAGGCGGCGGCCGTTGTGGCCGTGTACACGCTGCCATACGCCGCCTTGGCGCCGCCGCCGCCGCGCGCGCCGCCCTGCCCGTACTGACACACATTATAAGCATATAAGTTCAAAAAAGAGGCACAAATTTAATATTATTTTGAAATTGACTTTTTTTATTTCATTTGTGTACTAAACAACATCACTAATATATATCAATAATTTAAAAAAAATATAAGATAAAATCTTTGTTAATTGTGGCATATAATATATATATTTAAAAAAAACAAAAACTATGTACGAAATTGAAATATATGCAATCTCTACATTAAAAAGAAAAAATTAACAAGTAAAAAAATTTGCAAATAAATATGTAAATAAGCTTAAATGTGCTAAAAAGTATGTCTACGATGGTGCCTACTTGACCAGTAAGTACCTATTGATTCTGTTTTTGAAAACTCCTATTGTATGTCATAGGAAATACAGACTCCAGCAGTGAGTTCCAATCTCTCAATATAAAAAAAGTATATACCCTCCTTATTTAGTAAAAATGGTGAAGCTGGTTTTTATAAACAGTTGTATAAATCACCTGTGCGTATGTAGCCGGCGTAGAGTACGCAGGTTTGGCAGTCGCGTCGTACGCCGGCTGCGGTTGAGGCGGTGCTGCTGCAGGGTAGGCCGCAGCAGCCTGCTGGTAGTAAGCGCTCTTGCTGGCGTCGTAGGCGGACGCGGCCGCCGCCGCAGCGTGCGCGTGCGCGTGGGCCGCTGTATCATAAACTCAAACATGAAATAGTTATTATAGCACGGAACAACCATGAAGAGCTGCAAGGTCTTAGCTGAGCTTTGCATTTTTATGAGTGTTCTGTTATAGTGTCATTGAGATGGCAGCTGTTGAGTATGATGCATCTTTTACTTGGCCTAAACTGCTTTAGCCTAAACGCTAGTAATAGTTGCATCACATGTTTAATTCTAACATTACTTTTTGCTTTCAAGTTATAAAAAGTAGCCTTGTGTAGTTCACGAACGAAGTAGTTCTAAAGTGTGAACTTGTTCACTGATTGGAGCGCTCACATTCAGCTGCACACGCTGATTGGCCACTCCATAGTTCCTTACTAACTATGGAGTGGTCAGTCAGCACAGTGAGTAAATGTGTTCTGTGAGTCAGAGTGTGCTGCTGAACATGTAAAGATCCAGTCCAACTCCATAGTAACATGTAAAATTTCTTTCCATAAATATATACCAAAAGTAGAGTAACCATTGATTATTTTTAAAACTTAATAAAAATATGTAAACAACTGTATACTAATCATTACCTAAACAGCAGTATTTATTTACAACAATAAATGTATTTTTTGAATGTTCATTTATAAGTTTATCCTATTTTGAGAAAGTTAAGTTAAATATATATTTCTTATACTTGTTGCAACATGTAGCAGGAACTATATTCAATTAATAATCTGCCAGCAATAAAAGGCATATGATTTATTTTTAGTTCAACGGTCACAGAGCAACTTACGAAGCAGCTAGGGGCTGAGGAACTAAAGGAGCAAATCCTAATTAAAAGTGAATTTGCAGTAAAAAAGTACAAAAAAATTGTAGACTCAATGTTGTTTGTGGTAATTATAATGGAACAATTTATTTTAACACTAACAACATAACACATGAGTTTGAAAATTATGAGGATGCAATATGCCTGGTGTAAAAGAATTGAAATATATTTTTATATATATATATATACAATATATATTTTTGTATATATACAAAAAAATATAAGGAGTGATCAAAAAAAGCTTCAATTTTTATTGATCTCTTATAATAAACTTTATTTGATCACCCGCTTAAGCCTCATAGACTGTATGCTCACTAACAAACTAATAAGATATCAGTTGCGGTTGCCATAAATGGACAGGATATATTTTCTTTGACTTTTTTTAAAAAAAAACTTGTGTCACCCTACATGCAATAAGTATAAATAACTTACGAGTAGATAACTTAAAAGATGTGTCATCGAATTTTGTTTAATGACTATTATAGATTGTAAAAAATATTATAAGGAACATATTGAATTTGTAATATTATTGTTGTGAAATAATACTTACCTATTGCACAAATGTGAAAATTTATGAAAACGAGTAACAAGTTTTTTCATTGCTTTATATTTTTATTTTTGTTTTTGAGGTTTAAATTAAACATAACATAACTTTAAGATGAAATATATTACAGGACTGTCAAAACAAATTTTAGAAATGTGTTGAAACAATGATCAATAAATGTTATTCTATTATTTGTATAGAGATATTTTTGTGTATCGACTATTTTCTTCATGATTAAACATAATAGTATTGATTAGCATTGGTGAGTCATAGACGATATAAGTGCAATGTTTATTTTATGTCACCAATAATATCAGACAATCGTTCGCTGGTTACATACCTTGGGTGGCGGCTGCGGCCTGATACGCAGTGTCGTATCCAGTTGCTGCGGCACGTTGGGTCCCGTACGTCGCGGCGGTCGCAGCCGGTGCCACGGCGTACCCCGTTTGGCCGCCGTAAGCAGCGCTAGCTGTTGCCGCGCTAGAAACACACCATACACCGTTTATATCCTAGTAAACACCACTTTCCGAAAAAAATATCACGATCAATACACATAAGACGCCATTTTGATTACATAGAAATGCGAGCACAAGGTTGCGTATCAGCTCATGTGTGATTATAAGTATTCCAGATCAAATTTTAATCACTATTTGACAATAAACGGCTTACCCGTATTGGGTCCCTCCATGGGTAAACCCAAAATAATTATTTGCTGCCATCATTTACCAGTTTTCCGCCGTAAACTTATTCACACACTTCTCAGCGGAAAACGAGAAATAAAAGGCCGGCGTTTAGTCTATGACCCTTTTCTAAAATAAATATGGCGGCTAAATAGCATAGACAAGCGAGCGACGAAAATGAAGTTAATAAAAACAAATAACAATGCAGATTTTTAGGAAAACAAATTAAAATTATAATTATTATTATAAATAAATAGTAGTATTAATATAATAGTAATATATATATACTAGCGGACGCGCGCAGCTCCGCTTGCTTATTTAGGAGTGAATTCTAATAAACCACGAAACATGTATTCAATGAAATATTTTTAAGAGTCTAAATTTCAAATTTTATAATAATCGGTGGCGTTTTAAACTTTTTTCCATACAAACTTTCAACCCCTATTTCACCCCTTTAGGATAAAATTTTTTTAAAATCCCTTCTTAGTGGATGTCCAGATTATGAAAGTAAACATCTGTCCAAATTTCACGTTTCTATCATCAGCGGTTACGGCTGTGTGTGCGTCTTACCTCAGTCAGTGAGGACAAGTCCTTTTATATCCTATATCTTATAAAACAAAGTCGCTTTTCGTGTCTGTCTGAACTTTCTAACTCTTCTTCTTCTAAACCAACCAACGGATTTTGATCGGTTTCCGCCATTAGGTCGAGTATTTCTCAAGGAAGGTTTATATATAGTTTATTATTTGTACATTCTTATGTAAACTAACATAAATACGATAAATATGTATAAAGTCCTACCCGTTGAGACACTTTCGCGAATGCGCTGCTTTAATGGTAAGTACTATATGAAAATAATGTACTGGAGTATTATTCCTCTTAATAAGATCTACAAAAAAGTCCGCGATAGCATATTGGTATCTTTTAAGAATAACGTGTAGTGATCATTTTTCTGTCTAAAAATAATAATTTCAATATATTTTTTATTGTGAGGGATATTTTTCCATAATGGTATTAATCCTTATCCTTTAAAATACTTTATTAATTTTCTACGTTAAACGAAGATAAAATTTGCTTTTTACACTATTTCGAAATTGCGAATAGTTTTAGAGAAAAACGCATTTAATTATTGACACATCCCACCGTTGACACATCAGCTGTATGTTACTCAACTTTCACTTATCCTTTACTCTCACCATATAAATAAGTATATTAGTTACGTTGGCCATTTAATGTAGATCAAAACTGTCTTTTACTGTTTTTCATTTTAATAAGTACTTTAGAAGTTGTTACAATATCAAAAAATCCTTGCTGCGAAACGACTCGCCACTCGCCATGCGTCCACCGCGCCCGCCTGCCTTACACGCATCAGTGGTTCAGTGGTAGAATGCTCGCCTGCCACGCGGGCGGCCCGGGTTCGATTCCCGGCCGATGCATTCTATTTAATTTTCCTCACAGGCAGCCACGTAGTGCTTGCTTTTCAACAGGGACAGAATACCCTCTTCAGCATTAACCACAAGCTCGAAAAAAAAAACCCGCCTGTCTCTATAGCAACGAAGATTTAGATGCGTTTGCACGTATTGGATAATTAGAGTTGAATGTATTAATTCAGCGCGATATATTTGGTTTCATATTGTTTGTAGTAGTTATTAGTAGGTAGGTTTTTGTTTATAATTTCTTCCGTTTAAAAATAGTCATTTATATATATTTTAATAAGTACTTGAAAAGATTAGCAGCACAGATTTAAAATTACGATACCTACTAAAAAATCCTTGTAAAACAATTGGAAAATCCTTATTGAAACTATGAAAATGCGGGTTGCATTAGGGTTTAATTAATTTTCACATTATCTTAAGTGCTTTGCAAACATACATTATATGAATAATCCAGTAATAAAAGCGGGCGAAGCCGCAAGAGGGTCGCTAGTATATAGATAATATAAAAATAAAGTAAATCTGTTCGCTTGTGGAACTCTTTACCCGTTAAAATCAGGCAAGCTCGAACTTTAATGACCTTTAAAAAAAGGTTGAAGGAATATTATTTGACACTTTGAGAATCTTAAGTATCATTGAAAATTTTAATTTAAGGGCTACCAAAAGACAAATGTAAACAGGGAAGAACCTTAAATTATGGGAGCCTTGGGCTACTTATTATTTCTATTTTGGAAGCTAAATAATTACTATTTGTTATTTTATTTTTACAATTTTATTCAATCTATAGCACTTAAATAATATATATTAAACTTTCTATTATATTCATATATACAAATTATTTAAATGCTATTTATTGCTTATGTTTGAAAAAAACTATTTAAAACGCTTGAATTTGCGACAACTTCTATTACTAAAGGCTTTAGCTGCTAAAAATATAGTAAAAATAGTAACTTGTCTCTAAATGTAAAAAGGTATTATAATAAACAGTCTGATGGGCAGTTTGTATATAATTTATTGTTATACATTACAATAATTTTGTACAAAGATATTTGTGTTCAAGCAAATAAAATGCAATATGTATATATAAATAGATAAACATACATCTTCAAATTTTACAATAAATACAATTCTAAATAAAACAAACAACTAATAATTTACAAAACATTGTTCACTGATATAACGAAAACCTTTGAATAAAACTGCCAAATGATAATTATGTAATGTTAACACTTTCACTTTAACATATTAATTAGCGTTTGACATTAAATCCACATATTCACGAGTTGAAACACTAATTGACATACCTGAGTGCAGTTGTAACAAACTTTCAATACAATGTATACATATTGTTCTAATTGCATTTTACCTCATTGAACAACAAACCATAATAATTACATATTAATTTTAACAATGTTTTAACAAAGTGAACAATGCACACCAACCTGGCAGTGATCGCATCCACACCTGTGCCCAGAATATCACTGGTTCAAATTTTTATTTCAACTAACTTGAATTAATATAAGAAGCAATATTGGTTGGTATATTTGAAAACAAATTTTGAATGCATGTGTTTAATTATATAAATATTTGTATAAAAACAATTAATGTAACATGATGTTTACTACCAATTCGTATTGCTCAATGCTAGGTTATAAGTTATAAAATAACTGTAGCATTGCAGATAAGAGTCATCACCCACCATGCTTCAGTCATATGACAACATAGAACACAGCATGTCACAAAATGGTATTTACATAAAACATGCATGATATTCATATATTAGACCATTGAAAAGTCAAAGTAAAAAAATCATTTTATTTACTTTTTGTGTATATATATTTTTTTGTACTTTTTTTTTAGATTTTTTATAATTTTTTTATTAATTTTTATAATTTTTACAAGTTTATATATTTATATAATTTTCACTTTCTTTTTATTTTTTTGTATTTTCTTTAAGTATACATCCTTTGAGATACTATTATAATAGATATATATATATTTATATATATATACATATAAAGAGTTTTCTTACAGATTATTCATTTTAAAATTATTTATTGTACTTTAACATCCGGCGAGGCATTGTTGCCCGCTAAGTAAAATCGATATAAAACTTATTATAACAACACTTAAATAGCCGGCGAGTGTCTGGCCAATGCAACTTATTTAAAGCAAATACGGCCTGCAAAGTTCATTAAAAATAAATGTGATTATGTTCGCAAATAATACATAAGAAAACAAACATATAAAATGTGAACAATAATTACATATAAATTTCCTTTTATATTAACGCTAAAACTGAAGATAAAAAATTGTTACTAAAATACATGATGTGTAAAATGGTTGGTGGACATTTAACAACAAACAATTATTTTACTTGTATATATGCTACGATAACAATTGTACAATCTTTATGTAATTTTAAAGATATGCTCTGTTATATTAAACCTCGATGTTAGGACCAAGGCAAAAGCTGTGTGGGTGACAGTCAATATACATTGAATTATGTGAGAGTGTCCACTCAATTAAAAACACAAAATTTCGACTCTTTCATTAATGCTTACAATATAAAACAAAGTAACACTTCCAAATGATTTTAATATATATTTAATGAGGAAAAATGATACCAGGAACTCTCATAGAACCCAGTGTTACCAACTTATCACCTTTAACTGGCACAGCTTAGTTCAAAATAAGGCAACACAACAATTTAGCACCAAACTCTCACTAACACAACATATAGCACCCTTACACATTATCGTTTATAGTAATTTAACAATTAATTTTTAAAAAAACTGCATTGTTTCAAATTATGGAATGTGGGTTATATTATATGTGGGTTTTAAAAAAAATGACATTATATAGTTTGAGGCAGCCGTATCAATTGCTTTCACACCGAAGCACCGCCGAGCATAAAAAACTATACATATACAATAAATTCAAGATTTTTTTGTCATTTACTCTTTACACAACAAGTGGTATATACACACCTCCCGCCCCGACTATGTACAGTTAAATAACTTATAAACAACAATATAAATACGAATAAAAATTAAGGACGCATCGAGGCAGCACCGCGTTATTTATGTTAGTAAAGTAAGTCACCGGAAAATGCAAGTCCAATGTACTAAATAAATCAGTCATTTTGTTCAGTAATTTCCTTGCCCTTGTAAGCGTAAGGCCGGCGTTAAGTTACGAATCAATGCGCAAATTCTCGTTTTTTTCAGTATGAAAACTATAATTAGACTTGTGATTTAAACGTGAATGGCACTATGGGCTTGAAACATATGTTCATAGTGACATTATATGAATAAATAAATAAATAATTACTTTAAATTAGCGACTAAATAGTGGAGATAGCTTTGTTAGGAACTATATTAGACAAATATTAAGAGACTAGTCTTCATTTTGTCGCTGTTTCTAAATTGAAATTCTAAATATGTATGTGTATTATAATAATTAATTCTTTCTAATTCAAGATGTCACATTATTTCAAAGAATAACATAATTAACGTTTCACTCCATATTCAGAATATAATTTAGCCACAGCAACCATAGTGCATTATTGTTTCTACAGGTGTTCCGGGACTCGGCCACACGTGTAAGTACTATATCTAGCAATAAGACTTATGAAATCAGTCACATATCACAGCCCGCGAGGTTTAAATACGGCTCTACTCTGGACTGTATCCTATATGTATTACAATATCTTTATAAATCTCTTTAAAAATATAACTCGAACATTACTTATAGTGCTTATTGCGTAGACCACCAGCCTTTGTTCCAATAGTTATAGTTACAATAACAATGGCACTTTTAATTTGGGTTTTACTTTGGTTCTGTTAACGTTAGTACAGTAAGAGCGCGGGACCGTGAGCCGGCCACGGTCGGTCACTGGTCACTATAGGTCACTATCACTACACTATCATCGCTGCGGCCAGGCGTCGCGCAGGCGCAGGCCAGCGGCGAGGCGCGTGTAGCTCTCTTTGAAAGTGGTGACAATTTTTTCGAAGGTGTCCGGGTCGTATACTGAACGAGCCGTGTTCGTTAGGTCGAAGGGCTCTGAAAATTATTTTGGAAAAATTACATAATGTTAGTGAAAGTTTACGGCGTTATTATTGTATTCTTATCATAATACTTGGGGTTGGTGCCCAAATCATTCAAAATAGTTAAGTGAGCATAAAAGCATGAGGACCCCCCGAAGGGCATGTATGAAGAGGTTGATGACAGTGGACGAGCCTAAAGAGGTATGTAGAGGTTCTGGTCCTGTTAGCGATAAAGCGTAAAGTTAAGTTAAAATAAAATCCTATTACTAAACTTGTTTGTTTGCTAACAAAATAAATGAAGTGGCTACCTTCGACGCACAGCAGCTTCCAGTGCGCGGGGTCGGCGTGCGGCGAGTGCGGTGAGTGCGCGGCGGCACGCGCGCGGCCCTCACACACGGGCACGCGCCGCGCCGTGCGCACTGATATCGCCATTTGGTCGTACCTGCAAGTGTAGACCATATCGTTTTTGTTTTATTCTCTTTCATATAATAGAGAATACAAAACAATTTTAGAAATTGTTTAAGCCTTATGAAGATACCTTATTAGTATATATGCTTTATATATTTTTAAATAACGCTTTTTGGAGGAGAGACCTATTAATTTGCTTTATAGACTGTTAGAAGATATACATTCATAAGCCAACATAACGTAAGTTGTCACTTCGTGTCAACTTTCACATGTACATAGATTTATGGGAAGTACCCTATAGGTCTAGATTACGCGGAAACCTCTGTAAAGACGTACGCTTTTACCTTTTGAACGTACGGTGCGGTATAGAACCCAACAAATAGTTTAATCAAACATTTCATATGAATATAGTAAACATAGCAAAAATTACACTCACGGAAACTCCGCATAGTACTTGAGCATGTTGAGGAACAGTTCGCCGAGCGGGGCACGGTTGCCACGGGGGACGGGCGCGGTGGTGCAGGGCACAGCCGGCGGAAGGAGGGCGGGCGCGGCGCCGCACTGCAGGTAGTGCAGCACCATGAGCGTGAGCGCGTAGGAGGAGAGTGTGCGGCGGCGCGCGTCGTTGATGCGGTTCGCACGCGCCCACAGCTTGGCGATGGCCACCAGCGGCCGCACGCGCCAGTCCACTGCGGACCCACATTGCATATGATATCAGTGCACGCGTACGAGTGCAGCGCACCGTTAAAACCAAACTCTGAAACTATAATATTGCTATACTACCACGTCGGAAATATTGCACAATATCCAGTAATTAATCATTATTTATATCCAACTCCATTATCCTATCCTCCACTATCTACCCATTCATATCCAGCCCGCATACGAAATGGTGAAGAATTTCTAATGTTGAGAAGAATTCATTGTACAATGAATTCATGTTTTGAATACGCGCGGACGCGCGCAGCTTCGCCTGCTTATTTGCACCCTCAGGGGTGAATTCTAATAAACCACGAAACACGTATTCAATGAAATATTTTTAAGAGTATCAATTTCAAATTTTATAAAAATCAGTGGCGATTAAAAGATTTTTCCTTACAAACTTTCAACCTCTTATTTACACCCTTAGGGGATGAATTAAAATAAACCACGAAACATGTGTTCAATGATATATTTTTAAGAGTCTATGTTTCAAATTTTATAAAAATCGGTCGCGATTTAAAGATTTTTCCACATAAATTTTCAACCCCTTATTTGCATCCCTAGGGGATGAATTAAAATAAACCACGAAACATGTGTTCAATGAAATATTTTGAGAGTCTAAATTTCAAATATGTATTATAAAAATCGGTGGCGATTTAAAGATTTTTCCATACAAACTTTCAACCCCTATTTCATCCCTTTAGGGTTAAAATTTTTCAAAATCCCTTCTTAGTGGAT
Organism: Heliconius numata; assembly: GCA_016802625.1. Taxonomy (NCBI): domain Eukaryota; kingdom Metazoa; phylum Arthropoda; class Insecta; order Lepidoptera; family Nymphalidae; genus Heliconius; species Heliconius numata. The sequence goes on along the minus strand of JAEBDU010012559.1, from coordinate 32,953 downwards.
GTCCAGATTACGAAAGTAAACATCTGTTCAAATTTGACGTTCCTACCATCAGCGGTTACGGCTGTGCGTGCGTCTTACCTCAGTCAGTGAGGACAAGTCCTTTTATACATATAGATTTTGGCGAACAGTAAAGAGCAAATGTGTGAAGTGGTACTTTCTTGCTCTGTTTTGCAATAGTAGCTGCCTGTATTGAGTTTGTTGTCAATAAAATACATTTTGAGTGGAACCAGAGCGAGTGAAGTAGTGTAGAACAATGAGTGCGAAAGTGAGGAAAAGTGTCAGTTACTCCACCAATCAAACCAAAAACAATGTGTATATAAATACAAAACGACACTAACTTCTGGAGAAGCAGTACAGCAGGTTAGTGTTCTGAATGCCGACGACATTATTACAGTTGAGGTCCACTTGTAAACCGTTCTGCTCGTCACGGAACTTCAAGATGGGCACTTTCGCTTGAATCAACTCTGCACCTGTGAATACAACATAAAATTTTCTTAAATGTATACTTTTTTGTCTATTTAATTTAGAAAATATTAATATTACCGTCTGGTTGTCTGGTATAGATTGCTTAAAGCAATAAGACCGCCTTCGCATACGTGTTTTTCTTTCATTTTTATTTATGTTGTTCTTTCTATACATTTCATTTATGAGTGCAATAAAGTATATTCTATTCTATTACCGATCAAAATATAAATATGCCATCTCATTTATAAAGTAATTTTTAAGTTAATAATTTAGTCATTGTTTTTCCACTATTTCGTTAAATTAGTCCCTAGTTATAAATTACAAAGTAAGTATGCTTGTAAATGCGACTGGTTGTGGGATTGAACCCCGTTCGAGGAAATATTTATTTAAATTTATATTTCCATTTCTTCGCTTTGGTGTCGAGGCAAAACATGGCGTTGAGTTACCACTCATCACGTCATGCCTCCAGAATTCGGCGAAAAGTGGGGAACGGAGTGTCTTAACACGAGGTTCTCTCTGCCTACCCTGCTGAGTGCGGGATAAAGCGTGAAGCTAATAAAAAACTGTAGATATCACTATCATTTCTGGACTACACTCACCAGGATCAAAGCTCTTTATGTAGGACAGTATGTAGTTGAGGTGCATCAACGCGTGCGTGCGCGGCTCCACGTCGTCCAGCGCGCGCACGTACAGGCACAGGTCCATATCGGACGCGTCCAGCCCGAACCCCGACATGGTGGAGCCCACCACGTACAGCCCGTAACGGGGGAAGATGGACTGCGCCACAGACACACTTTATTACTATTCTATTATATATGTATTGTATTTTCAAATAGAATTTTGCAAGCATTTAACGAACAAAGAAAGCTATCATCAGATACCATTATTAAAATGTATGTACAACATCACGCTTTTTCACGTAAAGCGGAATAGGAATAGAGTACCTATTGTCAAGATATTTCGTGTTTATTGGTCGAGGGACGGTATCGCTCTTTCATCCTGTATATAAAAGGACTTGTCCTCACTGACTGAGGTAAGACGCACGCACAGCCGTAACCGCTGTGCGTAGAAACGTGAGATTTGGACAGATGTTATTTTCGTAATCTGGACACTCACTAAGAAGGGATTTTGAAAAAGTTTAACCCCGAAGAGGTGAAATGGAGATTGAAAGTTTGTATGGCAAAATCTTTAAATTTTCTACGATTTCTATAAAATTTGAAATTTAGACTCAAATATTCCATTGAACACGTGTTTTATGGTTTCTTAGAATTTACCCCTAAGTGTGCAAATAAGCAGGCGAAGCTAGTAAGTTATATATTATGTGGTATGAAAAGTCCGTCAGTATTTGGTTCCCAAGCAGCGAGGGTTTCAAAGTTGCAAATAAATGAATATGATAATAATAACAAGAAAACAGTTTTGTGATAAATTACAAAACTGTTTTACTAATTATTATTATGTCGCATACCTATCAACCTCGTGTACTACATTAGCAGAAATAAAAGTATAATGGCTTCCCAATATGATAATCAAAACTAACCCTGTCACCAGGAGTTATCTTAGATCACATTGAATAAAAACTATTTTGAAATTGATTTTTTTTTTTATAGTACAAACGATTGTCTCCAGATCGCAACAGGCAGTCTGGTACACATAAACATCAATGAAAGTTGTTTTTGTATAACTCAAATTAGAATACATTTCAGTTTGTTCGCTACATTTGCTAGTATTATAGGTTTTAACATGTCTATTGTATGTTGAATGTTTTTGTGTCTGTCTGTGGCATTGTATCTCTATAATGGAAGAACCGATTTCGAGTGATTTAGTGATGATTCAAGAGTCGTTTGCAGATAATCAGCTCTTTTCTACATCATAAAATGAGGAAAATAACCATTGGCCTAATAGATTCCATATTTTGGAATTCGTTTACTTTTTAGTTATTTGTGTCAGCACCTGCTGAAATTGAAGAATACCTATTCTTCAATTTATATGTTTGTTTAGTTATACAATACATTTAAGTAAGTATAAAAAAAACACGTTAAAACTACTGTTGTCTATAATTTCTTATTTTCCGGTACCTACCTTAATAGTAATATATAGGTATCTCCATAGGTTCATCTTTTTCCTGAACGTCTCCTCTGTCTGCTGCGACTTCACGAATTTGTCCCAAATCTCTTGTGATAGTGTGTCGTATTTTGAGCCTTTTGTAAACAGATAGTTTTAGTTACAAAAGGAATCTGTGAACCCAATCTTAAGATACGTCTCTGTTACCCATTTCCCCCCAAATTCTGGATGCGTTGCATGTTGAGTGGCGGAACTCAACGCCGCGAGCGCAAAACAATGCAGTGAAAATATTAAATATTTCATTCGATGCTGACAACATACTTTAAAGAAACACCTGTTGGGTGCCTAGTCCGACATATGGACATTTATTTTATTAAGCGTCAATAATTTTTTCATGCTTTTTAAACAATAGAATTTATAATATAATACATAATTATACATAGAGAAATAACATGAGCGTTAGCCACTTTAACTAAATACAATTATTTGAATATTTAAAAAAAAACTACTAAATAACACTTGTAAAAATATTTAAAGGAAAATTTGCCACTATTTTCTACTAAATCTACCTAAATTAACTATTGATAAATACGGATAATACTTTATATGTATGTATGTTTCCATTTATCCATATGAAAATATGTATGGGTAGTATTTATAAATAGATAACACAATTTTAAATATACACAAATTAATACTAAATAAGTAATACAATAGCAGTGCAACTCACCATTAAGCAAGTCATCAGGTGTAAATTTAACCTGAAAAGGGTACGTCGCGCTGAGGTACCGGTCGGGCGCGATGCGGTGCCGCTGGCGGGCCTCGCGGGGCTCGCGGCGCCCGCGCCCGCGCCACTCGCGCGACACGCATGCCAAGCTGCGCTCGCGATTCGTTTCACCTGTATAATACATGGGAATTTATTCTTTCATAATTTCTAATATATAAATATTTCATTACTTAATATTATTTACTAATATTTTCATTTCTTCGCTCCGGGAACAAGGCAGAAAAGTTCGGCGTTCAGTTCACTGAATTATTTTTAAGAGTCTGAATTCCAAATGTCATAAAAACCGGTGCAGATTTAATTTTTTTTTCCATACAAACTTTCAACCCCTATTTCACCCCTTTAGAGTTAAAATTTTTAAAATCCCTTCTTAGTGGATGTCCATATTATGAAAGTAAACATCTGTCCAAAGTTCACGTTTCTACGCGCAGCGGTTACGGCTGTGCGTGCGTCTTAACTCAGTCAGTGAGGACAAGTCCTTTTATATAGGTATATATATAGATAATAATGGAGACATTTGCCACTTATCTATAAAGATTACAGCGTACACGCAAGAACTAGACGTAATACTACTGTTGTAAGTGTTAGTTACGCGATACTTGAATTGTTTTTTTCAGCTTCACGCTGTATCCCGCACATAATAAGATAGGCAGTCCTAGTGTTAAGACACTCCGTTCCCATTAAAATACGTTTGTTCCGCCTAATAATAATTGTTAACACATTTCAAGGTAGTTTCTACGCATTGTGCGTACGTTCCAAAAACAGTGACGTTCATACCAACTAAAATTTACTAAAATTTACACTCATCAAAGAGTGTCAACTATACCATAGTATATCCACTAATTATAGTGATAATTGGATATATAGTGTGGAAGTTTGAACCCGCGCCCAACGTTGAGTGGCGGAACTCAACGCCGTGAAAGTTGGAGCTCGGAATATCTCACTAGGGCCTCTTTGCCTTTGTAAAAGATGTATGAAGATGGATAAAAACACATTTAAAGAAAATATTACAATACAGGAATTTCACTGTATGTATGATACACTGTACTCCATTGCTGAACCTCTGGTATAGTAAAAAATTCTCGAAAAATTAATGGTAAAATCGCAGTGTTTAATTAAATTCGTCGTCGTTAGTCATTATAGAATTTTACCTTCATGTATCTTTATTTTAAACTACAATTTTTTTAGTTATAGAAAGGTGGTATTTGGAATCATACTGATATTTTATAAGTCATTTAATAATTAAAGCTTCCATGCCACATGGGAGCTTTAAGCCAGCCAGTGGAAGAGTGTAACCACAACATAAGTTACAAATTTGATTTCCACTTAGGTAAATGGAATGTAGTTCTTTTTGCTGCAGATAACAGAAACCATTGAAATAATAAGAAGAAAAATTTGGAGTTTGAATTTAAAAATAATAGAGGTGTACAGCGAAATAAACAAGAAAAACTGATTACATCTATTCATTATCCACTGGAAGTGCCGCAGGCTATATGCAATTTTGAGTACATACAATATATAGGCATCTATAATCAATTTCTGTTTACAATTACAATACACAACAATATGTATGGTAATTAATTTGTTGAATAACAAAATAATAAAATTAGTTGATTGAAACAAGCATCAACAATATAATACATAAACACTACATCAAAATAATCTTATTTATAACTGAATCAGTAACCATTTATCTTTCTGTGGGTGACAAGGCCAAATCAGTTAGATACAGCCGTATCTATTTAGGCTGAGATGTACAATCATGTTAACTTATATTTACTTTCATAGAATCAGGAAATAATTGCCTTTCAAGGCAATGTCAGGAATAAAGCCTAACCCATGGGACACAAATATTCCAAAAGACCATGATGCCAAAATAAACATGGGCGTAGGAATAAAGGGGGCCGGGTTGGTCGTGTCCATCCCAAAAACACTAACAAAAAATTTGCGCCCAAAATTTAAGAACAAAACAACTTTTACACTAGCATATGGGTGAAAGTGGAGGTCCAGGCACCCTCCAGAGAATATCTCTAGATACAACCACAACTTCAAAGTTCAAACTCACACATAAATCAGGATAGGTTTAGAGTTTATCTGTATGCAGTAGCAATATGTGTGAGAGAAACTTTTATTAAATTAGTGAACCAATTTTACATTTTTAAATATAAATTATTATAAAAAAGATACATTTAAAAATATAAAAAAACCACTCTTCCGAGGGCGGGACAAGGGTCCAAGCCATCGGTGGCTAGGGCTCCAGAGAGAGGAACCTCCGCACAATATGTACCGTCTCAAGTAATACTGCCTTCATTATTATTAGAGAAACATTATTTATATTTCTCTCACACATGCTAAAAGAACTTTGCCTGTCTAGAATGATCATTAGTTTATTTCTAAATACATACATTTCAAAGTTGCATTAGTAGAATGATTTTGAACATTTATTTTATTTATAGAGGCCAGGTGTAGCGCAGGGTCACAAAGTATGACTGTAAAATCGACTGGTTGTGGGTTTGATCCCCCACTTGATAAAGTGAAGCATTTATTTACATTTATATTTTCATTTCTTTGCTACAGTGTTACGGTAAAGCAGCCAAAACTCGGCGGAAAGTAGGGAACAAAGTGTCTTAACACTAGGTTCCTTCTGCCTACCCTGCGCTGTTTGCAGGATACAGCTTGAAACTGATTTTGATTTTTTTTTATTTTACTGATTCCAACCATTAATGGAATCCAGCATTAATGTTTGTCTTTAGTGTCTTTAAAATAATATGCACTGTTCTAGACAATATCGTGGGTCCAGCAAACGCAAGGTGAATCCTTGGAATGCTAACACATTTATTTGTTAAATTAAGGTTTCAAGTCCATAAGTGCAGTTAAAATAGGCATAAATTGTCAAAATAAATAGAATTTATTCTGAATTTAAGTCAAGTAAATAGCATAATTTTGCCTGAAAATACTATTTGTAAAATAATTCAATTCAATAATTTGAGAATGAATGCATTGTTCAAATTTAATTAAATTTTGATTGGCATGTGAAATATGAAATAAAATTTAATTATGCTCCTTGCTATATCTAATACAATGAAATTTCTTAAAAATTTAAGTGATCATTAACATTAATTATTTTGTTATTTCATTTTATTATATATTTTCAATAATTATCTATCAATATGTGGGTACACTAAGAAAAACACTTGGTGGATGTTTTTAAAAACCTAAACTAAATATAAATCCACCCTGTTTCATATAACATTTAACATACCTTTATCACTAAGTTGCATTAGTTTATCACTGGATTTATTTGAGCCAGATGCATTGCTTGATAAGCTTGAATCATCCGAGTCATAACCAAATGCTGTAGTATCAGATTTATTTTGACGCTCTTTCCGCGCCTGCCACTTCCTGGGTGTTCCGTGTCCTGAGGATCCTCCGACCCTCGACCCAACTCCTCCCATCACCTGATAATGTCGCGGTGTTTGCCTCTCCACATGATTTGGGACCATGTACATTCCTGGCCCTTCGAAACCTCCATTTCCGTTATATATTACAGGTGCACCTTCATTCATATTGCCTTGATGTCTGCCAAAATATGTGGTAGAATTTAAAAATTAGGACAATCCTCCTACATCATTTGAGAGATCTTAAATAATTAAATACTAACCTGTCTCGGTCGTTAAAATTTTCTGACGTCTAGAGCCTAAGGTCGGTTATTGTAACATTCTAGACGTGATTTTATTGCGACGTCGAAATATATATTTTCTTATTTACTTCACTTCCGAAATTAGAGACGACTTGACACACGTCTTTTTCCTTGATAATTCGATAATTAACGCTTTTAATATAAAATAAGTCCTTACACCGTACTTGTCGCTGGGCTCCTTACATGCAAACAGATCGAGCGTTAATTATTTCGACGCCGACAATAATAAATCTACCCACAAATTCAAATGTAAATCTATAAATTAGTGAAAAAATCCGCCATGACCAAAGGAAGCAAAACTAGCGACATCTGACACCGGCTAAAGAAATCTACACGTGATGTTTTACTTTTTTTCTTAATTCAAATCACGATCGTTCCATATTATGCCAGGAAAGATTTTTAACTATATGCAGCGTTAAAAATACTCTGCAAGTTTACTCAATGATCACATAAAGCTGAAAAGACAGTATTTTTTTTACAATATTATATATTAATTTAAGAAGTGCTCGTACACTCTTCTCAAAATCTTAATATTAGTTTACTTATCACATGATATTTTTTCATACTCGCAACATTTAGTTATTAATTGACATTTGACGCAAAAAGAATTTGTCAAATCAGTATCAAAAATACTATATTATTATTGTATAAATTATTAAGTAAATTAAATGAATACGATTTCCGTTATAAAATGAAAGTTTTAGGAGCTAAATTAATTATGCAACTAACAAACTAAATTATTTGCTTAGAGTGATGACGTCGAAAGAGGACGATGTAACCTTAAAAGTGCAAAAAATATATAGAAACATTCATTGTTATTCATTTGTATTGCGGTCATTTACCGTGCTTTGATATGTCTCAATTTAGTGACTTTATGGACGGTGTTCCCGTTAAGATATCGGAAAAATATAAGCGTCCGCCAAGAATAGAATTACCTTACAGTGTTATAGAGGGGCCTATACGAGCTCAAAATATTGTTGAAAGTGTCGAATATTGCTCAACATTCGAGCGTAACATACTCGCTAAACTTAAAGAACTTAAAAGTGCGAAAGAGACGAAAAAAAACGAAAGACGACATCGCGTGCAACTTTTAGGAGAAGCTAAACAAAAAAAATTAGATGCTATAGCTGCTGCTGAGGCTGAGGAAAAGTTAAAGCAGTTGAGCGTGTCAGAGGTGTCGTACCCTAGCACTGATGAAATAAGTGCACTATCTCCAGATGACAAACCTGAAAAGAACTGTGATATATGCCCTACCAGTACCCTAGACAATAGCCCAGAGTTTGATAAAACTGTTAATGTAGATGAGTATACTGCTAGTATCAGCCAAGAGGCTCAATTAAATATTTTACAGCCTATACAAATTCAGTCTAACTATCCACAGAGTAGTTTGCTTGATGATCCAGATCCACTACAGGAATATAAAATGCAATCTAAAATGAAAAAAGTTCCCCAATATAATCAGAATATAGAAACATTAACTTATAAAGATTTTGAAAATGATACTTCTAGCCCATTCGATAATGTGGAACTAAAGACTATAAATGATATGGAGTTACTGGCCCAGGTGTTACAGAGTCAAAGGGATTCAACAGTTAGCTGTGATGCCCAAACTTTAAATCAAGACCAAGCATACCCAGGTTATACAAATTGTGCAACTCAGGCACAAATTGAAGGTGTATCATATTTGCCTAATGCATATGCAGAACAACAGATTCAAGGACTAAGTGTAATGTACTCCTCACCTCAACATTTCCCTATATCTAATGGATATTATATTCAAACAGAAACTTGTAATAATACCATGCCCATGGAGAATGTCTATATGCCAAATTACCAGTATTATGTTCCTGCAGAATACACAGGTCAATATTATAATCAGATACCAAATTCAGGGCAAATATCTAATGGGACAAATTTTATTCCACAACCATATTACTATTCATATCCTCAGGTACCTCCAATGCCTTATATGGAGAACTCTTTGAATACAAATACAGTGCAACAAGTGGTTAATCAGGAAGAGGCACCTAATGTGTCAGTGACTTCACAAAATACAGTTAAATCACGATCAAGGAGTGTCCCGGATATTGTTAAAGAATTAAATGATGAGATAGCCTCTGCTAAGCGAAGGGCTCATGAGCGTTCTTATAATGCAAGTCCAGCTAATGTTAATATGCCTAGGCCTTCTTCCAGCATTGATAAAAGAGAAGAAAGAAGGAAAAAGAAAGCAGAAAAACTGCCAAATCCATATGAAAAACTACCTCCAAAATTGCAAACAATATGCCAGAAGGTGCATAGCATGGGTTTTCCATTAGATAGAACTGCCAGGGTGTGCAGTCTTGTTGGTGAAAATGATAAAAAGGTACTTTTTAATAGTATTTTTATTTTGTTTCCTATTTTACATATAACAAGGTATGCAGGAAGATCAGGTGTAAAAACACTTTCTTTCAAAACTTTCAATTTTTGAGACATTGTGAGTTGAGTGGTGACTCTCTGTGCTTAACTTTATCTAGTCACAGGAGCAAGGCAATGAAAAATATTTATTCTGTAAATATATAGTCAAACCGTCCTAGTCTATTTATCTAAAAAGTTATTTTTTTTAATTATGTTCATATGCGAGTAGAATAATAAATTATTTATCACTCTTATACTGCATTTAATGGCTCTGCTTATATGTATATATTAAAAAACAAATATATAAATATATGGTAGTAGTTGAGTTAATTTAAAATTGTTATATAGCATCCAAACTTTAAAAAAATATATATTATTTAATTAACATTTTATCTTCTAAATAAAGCTTATGACAATAATATTGTAGGCTATCTTTATCAAACATTGTTAAATTAAACATAGTGTTATTATTATCATTGTGAAAATAGACACAATCACATCTCTAATAACATAAAGATTACTTAAAATAGGATCAGATTGAGAATGAGTTTTTTATTATTTGCATATAGTTACTTACAAGATACTAATAGAGAAACAATTTTTAAATTTTTGTTTGTCTGTTTCTCTGTTTGTCTGGCTCCAGGTTAATCTTCAGAAGTGGTGAACCGATTTTAAAGGAGACACTGTTTTGTCATTAGGTTCCCTCCCTCTAATTGCTATGTGGGAGATGAAGCGTGAAGCTTATAATGAATTAATACTAATAAAAATAAAATATTTACTTCCTCCTGGCATTAATCCCGGCTATTGCCAGGATCTGCCTTCCTACGTCTTTTGCGTCCTCGGTGGTTAGACCATTGGCTCTCATGTCCGCATCACGACATCCAACCTGTGCTTCCTTGGGCGTCCAGGAGGTCTCACTCCAGGAACTGATATAGCAAGGCACTTCCATCCGACATGGTTCTTAGGCCGGCGCGTAACGTGGCCAAACCATCTCAGGCGACGCTCTTGGAGCTTATCTGCTATGTCACGGACCCCAAGACTACCTTGAATGATCTAGTACTACTACTACCCATCTGTTCTTGTTTGTTCTTTCATTTCATGGCGAGTTGTGGTTTTTAGTGGAGCAATGGCCATTTGATCTCTAAAACCCAGTTATGGGAAAAACCGAGGGGAGAGGAGTAGGACAGGTAAAATAAGAGAGAAGGAAAGGAGGAGGGGGGTAGAAAGGCAACACTCTTACCGACAGGATGGAGGTATAATAGTGAAGGCTCAAGGATCCGGGGTCGCGTACCTGCATGCCCACAAACCAATATTGGACAGATACTAGTCTGGACACCCTCTAGATGAAATGAAATATATATACTTATATATTTACTAATATAGCTTAAGGTGTATTCATCTACCTATTATTTAATTTCAGGTGATAGAAGGGCTTCTTATATTGGGAGAATTAATAGACCTGGGATTTCCTGAAACAAGAGTCTTGGCAGCTTTGGCTAAAAATGAATTCAGCAGGGAAAAAGCTTTAGATGAACTGATTTCTTAACAAGAATATTTTTTTATTACAATATAAAGAATTGTATATTATCTGTTTTCAGGTGACAGATTACACTATAAAATATAGATTTATTATAAATTATTATATATGCAATATATATAAAATGAGATTATAAATATGTATAAATTTGCATTGTTATATATTATTTTACATTAATGTAAATACATTCACTTGTGTATTTAAGCTTAATAGGGTTTTGAGAGAACAATTTTGTGAGAGTGAACCATGCATTTTCTTAAATCTCTAAGTGAAAATTAAAAACGACTATTAGTGAAATGTTTTGCTTTTTAAAAAATAATGGCTGGGTCAGTTTAAAATTTATATACTTGTATCTTATAAGTAAATGAGGTAAATTGAGCTTCTTCTATTGTTGGCTAAAATAACCTTAACTTATGGTGTAATCAATTTTCCCTTATTTGAAAAAAATATTTTTAAAAAATTTAAGAAATATCTCTCGTCTCGCAGAGTTCATAAGAAATGGTCATAATATTTATAAATAAAATGTGACAATATATATTTCTTATAATAAAGCCTTTGAAGTGTTCTTAAAATTTAATCTTCGATTGTTGAATTTATAATTTTTACTATGGTTTTTACAACTAATATGATAATAGTGTTAGTAATTTATAGATAAATAGATTGGTTGTAGATATCTTAGACTGTCAAGTGTGAAAAAGTTGATATTTAATATTTTTGATTTTGTATCTCGAGGCGTCACATTAAGCGAATAGGCAAAGAGATCCTTATCTGAAGACTAGGGTTGCAAACATTTCTTTGGCACTCTAAGAATATATTATGTTTTAAGTATATAATAATAAATAGACATTTTATTAAAAAAAAGTCAATATTTTTAAAAATATATTTTGCAATTTCTGTCATGTACTTTTGTTGGTAAACTCATAATCTTTTTCTTTTGCAAAGTTAAAAGTTTGTTAAATAAAACCACAAATATAGTATAATATATAGTACAGTATGTTTGGCAACCCTAGTTAAGACACTCTTATCGTCTTTTTTTACTTTCTTTTTCTTTAATAGACCTTAATTGTAAAGTTTAGTCAACGAACTGTTATATTAAACACAAAAGCTTTTAGGACTATTGTTATAAAGAAATTATCCAAAAAAATACTTTTACAGTTAAATATTGAAGTATGATTGCATGATCTAAAATAATCTTATTATGTTGAAAGGCACTGCCAGAAATTGTGTGGAGTAGGAAGGAATGCTTAAAAAGCAAATGGTTAAGTATGTTATTTCTACCGTCGGCTTCGGTGCCGGACTTTCCGAACCGAACAAGCTGGGTTGGTACCATTAAAAGTACCTTTTAAAATTTTCATGTCGTGTTTTTTGTACGTAAAAAACTGGTTTTTGCATTTAGAAGGTCCCACACTGACGCCGACGATATGTAATATTTGACTTAAAAAAATACCAACTTTAACTTTTTCTCTTTGTTCCGAAGTGTTGAGCAAAGTAACAAAATTGGTCTTAATATTTCTGCCGTTCTATAATTAGTAAAAGGCCGTTCTATATTTTTTGAAAAAGAACGGTGCAAATTGTAGTCAAGTGACACTTAGGACCTCCAAAATGGCAGTATTTTTATATTATTTCCATGAAACTACTTTAATAAATTGTATTGATTATTTTAATTTATGCATATATTATGTATATATCTGAATCTATGTCTCGGAAGATATGTGAGATAACTCAAGGATCGTGCCCACCATTTTTCATGTTTATGGCGCGTAAATATATATTGAATGTCAATTTGAAAGTAGAAATAAATGACTGTAAGGGCTTAAGGCGCAATATATACAGCATTATGATAGTTTTAACAATGTCTTTGTTATACTAAATAACAAGCGATTGTATTTGGCGTTTATTAAATAAAAATAAAACATATTTAGTGATGAGTGACAACAGTGGTTATTTGGCAAATATTATTAGGTCGATCTAACTAACATGTTGTTCTGTATGACTAGTTAATTACTGGCATAGCAATTTTGTAATAAAATACCAAAATCCATAACTATTTATTTTTATTATTATTTTAATAAAAATATAATATTTTCACTAACATATTTTGTGCAATCCTAGATTTTATTATTTTTTCACATATTTGCCATTGCACCATTGAAATGAGTCTGCTTTTTTGTGCTTTTATGTTACTTTAGAAAGCGTAGAAATATATTTTTTAATTTATTTGTATACTGTATAAATATACTGTGCGCACTCTGTGGTCGTTTACTTTAATCGTCCATGATGCTTGTCTGGCAACTTGTAAAGTTATGTAATTATAAGATTTTTAAATTGTAAAAAAAATATAATTAGATATAATTCAATAAAAAATATAATGCAAAGTTTATATATTAATATAATAGAGTTGATTGTCTTAACTGATGACGACGAGGATATTTATGTGTTTTGCAATGTTTCTGCATTCCTATATGAATATTTTATTTGTATCATTTATTATTAATAGTACAAGGTGACAGTTTCCGTTGCTTTTTTGACTGAAAAAGATATTTGCTTTTATCTTTATTCTGCTTGTTCTTTTATTTAAATCGTAAAAAAAATACAATATATTGTTTTTTTTCTTAAATGCAAAGTAGCTTTGCCATATTCACGAAAACATGAGATAAAACGTAAACAAATCAAAAATCCAGGAACATTGTAAAAATGAAATTTCAAATCTAAAAATATTTGTATTCATCCCATTTTACGGTATCATAAATACCATTAATAATTTTCTTAATTTTTAATAATAATATTTAAATACTTGACATGTAAAAACACCCAAAATTCAACATGTTCTCAAATTTGAGACGCATATTAATACTATAAAAATAAACTTCTAAAATAAATTAATTTACATAGACTCGTCGTTCAGATTATATCCGCCATTTTTACTGTCGGTCAACCTGTCCATAAGATAGTACTGTTGTGAATCCGTTGTTACTTTTGTTGTTTTTATTAAGTTTCTTGTTTCGTTTAGCGTAAATTTGTTTTTTGATTATTTTGTTTTTGTTATGTTGATTTTTTTATATTTTAAAATAAACCTGGATCAAATTATATAAAATTAAAAGTTACATGAAAGTTTTAGAAACAGTATTTCTTTGTTTACATTTTGTCTCATGCCAAAATGAATAGGGTATAGTCTTCAACATTCCTCTGAAAAAACAACTATTGATGTGGAAGCGTCAGCGCTCCTTTTACGGGAACAGCATATAGAGTAAAATATTTCAAACCCATACCTAAAGAAATTAATGAAGATACCTTAACAGTTTAGACGTAGGATTTTTTTAATTTCACGATGTTTATCCACACCTGTGTTTCGTGTGACGTAGTTACGCATAACCAATACCGTAAATATTTACAACTACAAAAATACTACTAAAGGTACTTTGAACTTTATCGCCATTACCTACGACTCTATTTCGGAATGAAGCGTGTGCTGCGGTGTCCCTTTGATAAGTTTAGAGAGTAGTTAAAACTGTGGTTTCATTTAAAGAGATGCTGACAAAAAAACTATGTAGATCTATGAACACAATGTTTATTATGAAAATACTGCTACATTAATGAAAATACAACGTTTAGTTGTTTATTTAATGTCAGTTAAAATGCTGATTGATTTCTCTCATTTACTTTTTTAAATTGGAAACTGTCGTCGACTACGAAGTTAATTGTGATTGTTTTATGTAAATATGTTGTGTACTTATAATTTTAGACACTTAAACAAGAGAAGTTAAATATACATATACGTAGTAATATAATGAGACGGCATAGAAAAATATATATTATAAAGATGTTCGTGTAGGAGGCAATCTCGACTGGTCTAGCTGTGGTATTTTTTTTGTTGTATTTTACTATTTGGGAAATTATGTATGTATTTTTTTTTCATATTTTGTACTGTTTTATCATATCTTTTGGTTAAACAAACTAGCTTTAGCAAGACACATTTGACAGAGATCGCAAGTTTGATATTCATCTCTACATCACGTTGTTACTAATGTATGTAGTTTTATGTTTAATTTATTTTAGTTAAATGAACCTGTTAGTGATCGATGCCTGCGCATAAAGCGAGTTATATTATATTATACGGCTTCAATGAAAATATGAATAAAAGTTATTTTCAGTAAAGTTCAATTGTATTATTTGATATTATGCGACGATTTGATGTAAATAGATGCTGGTCGTGGCGCAGCAGTAGGTACAGGGTCTTACTGTAAATACGACGGTTGTGGATTCGATTCTTTACTCTGGGGAAATAATTTATTTTCATTTTCTCGCTCTGGTAGCAAGACAAATTATGTCTTAAAAATTCGGCGGTAAGTGGATAACGAAGTGTGTTAACACATAATCGCACAAAAACATGAACCTGCAAAAAAAATTACGAATTAATATTTCAATTGGTAAAAACACAAAAAAGTGCGTATTTAATACACCGCTAGTTAGCTTAGACGAACACAACAAACAACTGCGAGATCGTCATTCATTTCACAGTAACGTAAAAAAATAAACAAAAGCTCTTTCAAACATGCGAGTGTTTCTTTTTCAAATAAGACCACTAAATGCTAACTATTTTGAATTCAGATATAATAAATTATAATAATACCGTTATATTTAGTCCACGTTTGGCGTTTTTGTTTTGATTTTGAGTTTCTATACGAAAATAAATGTAGGTAAAGTTAGATTTTTAGCTTCACTTATCTCCAGCACATTTTTTCGTCTAAATCTGATACGAGTAGGTATAACAATTATAATACATCTTTTTACTCCTTTTTTCTTATTTACGTTTAGGTATTCTCTCTTTGGAGCCAAACTTTAATATGCTATGCTTGTACAATATTTTTTTTATAATTCTTTTATGCAGATCATCGATCACGCACGGAGTGCGTAGGATAGATGCGCGTTGCAATTGGATGGTTCTGTGGGATTCTTCAAAAGAGAATCCGGTCCGCTCTAGGGTTCATTCCAGGGCACCTGCAGCATTAAGCGACATTTGACCCTAATAAATATACAAAATTCCAATTAACTAGAAATGTCTACTATAAAAACTCGTACCTTGTACTTGTACTTGTACCTATACCTACTCGTGGTATTAAGACACTCTGTTCCGCCCAATTTTTGAAACATTACGAGTGGATGTGCGGAACTTAACGCCGTGCCGTGCGACGTTACCAGAGCGACGACGTAATATTTCATTATCTGGAGTATGAATATACAACCTACAACTGTCGTGTTTGCAGTTAGATTCAATTTTGACGGATACAATGAAAATGTAAAACTTTATATCAAGTTTACAACATTTAGCCATTTTTCATCTGGACTATCGTTTGTTAGTAAAATAATAATTACCTACTCGCATCTTGCAGTAGAGCATGAAGATGAATGAATAAGACGACTTCACTAATTAATTGCAGAGGCACGATAACTTATTGCACATGCTATGTATGAGCAGTGTTTGTTTAAAAGATGTGCGAAAAAAGCAAAATAATATTACAGAGAGAGAGTACAGTGCAGAGACATTACATATGTTTAAAATAAAATCAAAATAATTAAAATGTTAGTAACGTTTAAAATTATTCTTTTTCGAAATCAAGAGAACTAAAGATTTTTTTTATGAACCGATTTAACTAATAAAAAAAACATAATTTTACGAGAAAGTTTGCCAAAATAGAATAGTGAAAACTGTTTTTAAATTGGGAGATTACTGTAAACAAACGCACAGTCAAAGAGACCAAAAATTTCAAAATAATTGTTTTATAATCTGCTATAATGATCTGATAAATGCTTCGAATAATAGATTTTCACATATAGATCTTATAGATATCTTCCATGTACAGATACCGATAAGTTACAGTTTTATTAAATGTACCTATAGACTAGTAGGCCAGTCGTGGCGGAGGGGCACAAAGTGGGACTGTCAAAACGACTGGTTGTTAGTTCGATACCTACTCGAGGAAATCGAAATATTTACTTGAATTTATATTTTGTTGTGCGGAATGCGTGAAATTGATTTAATTTAATTTTTATTTTTAATAAGTAGGACAAATTGTTCAACTTGCTAAGTTAGTAGTAAACCTGACTTACTGTAGCTGTTAGGTTAGCTCAGTTACACTCAATATCAGAACAGCTCTACGTTCCTAATAGGACAAAATTGTTATTTACCGTTCTATCCCTTGAGGGAAATGATCACGCACTGCGTTGGCACTGCCTCCGTTTACATACTAATATCGTCTATACTCTAAGGATTTCGTAAATGAATGTGCAGTCTTAAAAGCTAGCGGTATTATCCATACCTATATTATAAATTCGAAAGTAACTCTGTCTGTCTGTCTTTTACGCAATCAGGGCCAAACTGCTAATTCAATTGTGATAAAATACTCATATAAGGATGCTTGAGGGTCTCGGGATGAACATAGGATACTTTTTTTTCTCATATCTGTAATATTTTCGATATCTACCAATATATTAAAATACTTATTAATTTAACATGCAATTTATCCCGCCATGTTAATAACAACCGTCGCCTACGTAGAAAACGTCACCCAAAATGAGCTTGCTTAACGCATCTCTCTATTGAAAACTGAAAATAATTTCATAAATATATTTAATAAATATTCGTATAGCTCAAGCGGGCGTACCCGCGTTCGGGTTCACTAGTTTTATTATAAAATATAGGTTATATAACATAGACATGTGTTACTTTTAATATTCTTGAAGTGTTCTTATACACTGAGGAAAGAATAAAAAAAATCGTATATTTTTTTATGTGGCGGTTATTAAAACCTGCTCAAACATAAGTAAGTTCTAACAAGCATATAAGTACATATTTCGAGGCAGCTTGATAACAACGTATGGCTTAGTAGTCAGAGGGCTTGGACGGTTTTAAAGAGGTGCTGGTACATATACCGTGACGTCAATAATTTTGTTTACAGCAAATGTAATAAGTGCTGGAGTTTCTACCACACTGATGAAATGACTGTTCATACTATTATGTTGCAACCTTAAAGCGAATTCTGAAAACACCGACACAATTATATCGTAAGACACTAGGAGTCACGTTAGACGAATGCACAGAATCCCAGATGAACCTCCCTGTTTTATAAGAATGAAGCAGAACGTGCTTTTTAGTTCCTTCATCTTAGTGCTTCTCTTCTACCCTTTAAGCATTCTAAGCTGTATAGTTTCGGTTCTGCGTTGTTTCTCAGTCACTCAGTAACGGAACCTATACCCAATTATAGTAAACTAGTAGACCCGACCGCGGCTACGCCCGCTTGAACTATACGAATATTTATTAAATATATTTATGAAATTATTTTCAGTTTTCAATAGAGAGATGCGTTAAGCAAGCTCATTTTGGGTGACGTTTACTAACAACACACTTTGCAAATCGTTGCTTAGCAACGACGGTTGTTATTAACATGGCGGAATAAATTGCATGTCAAATTAATAAGTATTTTAATATAATATATTGGTATATATCGAAAATACTACAAATATGAGAAAAAAAAGTATCCTATGTTCATCCCGAGACCCTCAAGTATCTCTAGATGAGTATTTTATAACAGTTAAATTAGCGGTTTGGCCCTGATTGCGTAAAAGACAGACAGACAGACAGACAGAGTTACTTTCGAATTTATAATATAGGTATGGATATTGAAAATTGTATTATACTCGTTATTCTTCAAATATACACTCAGTGAGAATAAATACAAAACAAAAGTTGGTAGTGTCGTCGTTACTCCGAATAAAGCCCTTCTCAAGTTACAAGCCGACGGTAATGATCTTGTATTGCTCTCAATGTGACAACAAATTCCCTTAAAATAGGACATGTATGGTAAATAATACTTATACACATCTTTTACATGGTAATATAATAAACACCATAAGAAAAAAAATATTTTTTAACTTGTTTATTAATATCTACCTACTAATATTTATATAATCAACTAAACTAAATTAAAAACGTGTTAATCTTTTTCCCTCTCTTTACTTAGAAATGTGATAAGAACTGTATATTTTTGCTTTACGCTGTATCCCGCATGTAGCAGGATAGATAGAGGGAGCATTTCTCGACGAATTCTGGAGGCATTGCTTATTGAGTGGCGGCACGCTACTGTGCGCTTCGACCCAATACCAGAATTAAGAAATTAAAATAATAAATATTTGATTTCCTCCGGTGGGAATCAAACTCACGATTGCCCTCAATCAATAGTATT
Source organism: Heliconius numata (assembly GCA_016802625.1). Lineage (NCBI taxonomy): Eukaryota > Metazoa > Arthropoda > Insecta > Lepidoptera > Nymphalidae > Heliconius > Heliconius numata. The sequence continues at coordinate 13,772 of JAEBDU010012559.1, read as the reverse complement.
TTTCTTAGTAATTATATAGTAACCAATAAAAAGTCCTACTAAATAAAATTTGACAGAAACACTACAGTTGCGGCCCATCTGTCAAGCAAATGATGATCCCGGTGACGGCGTCCACACATGTGCATCATTTCTTTGATTTTTGTGTCCGATAACTGCATATACTTATTGTGCATTGATAATTTTCAAAGAATTAAGTAATTAGATCGACTTTTAATTTAAAGCATTTTTCTTTACCTACTTATTTATAAAAATATTTTATTATTTAAAACATTTGTTTAAAATTTATTAAGGTACTACGTGAAGTAGAATATGTCGTACGTAATAAATGGTTTGATACAAAAAGAATACTTGCAAGATATAATAACTTCTACTCTCTCTAATCATAATTATTGAAAATTAATTACCAACTACAGGAATATTTTAATTATGAAATATTTTCAGTATATCAATCCGGTAAGATTCGAAGAAGTTCTGCACGATGGCCTTCTTTCCGAAGATGTAACCGTGCATGCCGGTGTCCGGCAAGGTTGCCTCCTCTCACCTCTCCTCTTCTTGATTGCATTGGACGATGTTATGCGCAATGTGTGTGAAAAGGGGCGCCGTGGAATAGAATGGGGAATAAGCGGTGTCTTGGAAGACCTGGACTATGCTGATGACATATGCCTACTTAGCCATACTCGCAATGATATGCAGTCAAAGCTTGAAGATCTGAAGCTAGAGGCATCTAAAATAGGGCTTAAAATTAACATCCGAAAGACCCAAGGGATGAGATCTGGAGTCAAGAACTCAACACCGCTGCAAATAGGCACAGATATTGTGGAACAAGTTCACAACTTCACATATCTCGGTAGCGTCGTATCAGTAGCAGGAGGTACAGAACAGGACATCTCTTCACGAATTGCCAAGGCCCGAGCAACTTTCACGCAGCTACGGCCCATTTGGCAGTCACGTAAATTAACCCGTAGAGTTAAACTCAGGATTTTTGGCTCTAATATAAAGTCAGTGCTGCTTTATGGTTGCGAAACGTGGAAGGTAACCAAAGCTGTGTAGCACCAGCTTCAAGTTTGCGTAAATCGATGTCTTCGCCAAATTCTTGGTATCCACTGGCCCGAACTAATTTCGAATGTCAACCTTCGTGAACTTTGCCGAGAATCACCAATCGACCAGCAAATTAAACGTCGCAAGTGGAACTGGATTGGGCACACGCTGCGCCGAGGTCCCGGCCATATTTCGAAGCAGGCAATGGATTGGAACCCTCAAGGAAAGCGCAAACGTGGCCGTCCCAAGCAAACCTGGAGACGTTCAGTTTTAGACAAGGCGAAAAAGATTGGCAAGACTTGGAGCGAAATCAAACGAGAAGCTGAAGATCGTGCAAAATGGCGAAACTCTGAGGATGCCCTCTGCCCCAACTCGGGGACATAGGAATATAAGTCAAGTCAATCCGGTAAGATTAAGCATTGTATTGGATTCCAGGATTTTTTTATCTTGAGGAAATTCTTTTACGGGTTGATAAATCTTAGTGGGAACTTGTGTTAGTTATGCACGTCTAATGGACTGGCAGATACGCCATCCATAAGAAGCATCTAAACCTTACGGTGCCTCTCTTCCAGGCTCCAGTTATATACGAAAAGTTTATAGATAGCGCGGTAGCGCTAAAGCACGGCGTTGGGTTCCGCTACTCAACACGCATGCCTTCAGAATTCTGCAGAAAATGGAGAATGGAGTGTCTAACACTAGATTCTCTCTATCTACCCTGCCGCGTGCGGGATACAGCGAGATGCTTAAAAATAGGCTATAGCGATATATCAGTAATAAGGTAGCCTACACTTTTAGAACAATGGACCAAATAAATTGTAAATATAGACACGATAAAAAGAATAACATTCTTTATTTAGAATAAGGTCGTAGTATGGAGTGCGAGATAAGTAAAGACTATTGCGTCTCATATAATAAAAAATATATTTTATTTTTATCTTAAAAACTCAAGGTACAGCACGACAAGACATTGACTGTTCGAGACTTTGCATGTTCGAATTTGGATAATGTCTTTCTTTGTTATTTTGGGGCTTTAATTGTTGGACGCAGAGCCAAAGGCAAAGTGCGACAACTTATTGATTTTTTCAACACATTTTAATAAATATGTATCCATGTAAGTTATTTATGGCATTATAAATAGATATGAAAAGATTATAAATTTCTAATTTATCATTTACTGCTTTGTAATATTTTAAGACCGATAAAATATGTTTCTTTATTATAAAAAAAATGGCTTTTACTTATATTTTATTAATTTACGTATTTGTTGTTCCGCTTGCAGAGTAATGGGACACAACGTACTCTCTACTTTCCGCTAAATGTAAGCATATTGCGTGCTAAGTCATATATATATATATATATATATATATATATATATATATATATATAATGTTTTGATTTTACAAGATAATATTTTTTTATTTTAAGAATATTAGGCATATATAGTCAATCCAGTTATTTTATTATTTAATTAAAATAAATTACATTACTTATAGTTTTTATGGTATTGAAATTAGTTGTGAACAGGTGAACAGCTCATTGGCATACCTAATTAAAATTTAAGTATAATGAATAAGTATTTTCTAAATAGCTTTAAATATTGTTTAATTTACTTATTTAAATTTGCGTCATAGTTTGCTTTAAGTTTTTATATGTTCAAAGTCTATGTTTTCCACAGGAATGGATAACTTAAGGTTTATAAGGTTAAATATTTATAAGGCTATAGATGTTTTTTTTTTTAAATATTTAATTTAAGTAATCTTTTATAATGGTTCTATATTTTTTAATTTTATTATCATGCTAGCATTGGAAGTAATATTTATAAAAAAATAAAATTAAAAAACCGTAAAAGCTACAGAATATTTCTCTTCAAACTTATTATCTTAAACAAAAACTCTTTCAAGAAGTCAATATTCCCCACCAGAAAGTGCCAGCCGCGTAAACTCGAAGACGTATACGAGAACGTCGGAAGCGAATAATTTACCTATATTAAAACAGTCACGCCACTGGCATTTACGAGATCTTTGACGTCGAACTAATCTTGAAGCGCTACACTAGCCGCGGCTACAGACGATGCCCGTGAAATGATCTCTCGCGAGTTACGATGAATGGGAACGTCACAGCGCACGGCATTAGCCAAGATAAGGAGCGACATACGGCGGCCGGCTCGTGGAAGGGAGACGCGCTAGGAGTGCGGTGACGGTGACGGTCGCCAGTCTGCGCGGACCGGAATTTGTTTTGACTCGGACGCCAGCGCTCACCGCTCAGTCGGCAGTTGCAGCGGCGCGCGGCGCACGAGTCGCCGGACTTGAACCCGCACTATCGACGGTGTGGCAACACGCGCCTCGTATCGAATTCGATAGCTCGTGACACGATAGTGGATTAGATGACACGGTGACCATTTAAAACGGAGGACATCGGCGGCTCGCTGACAAAGAGACAACACACCCGAGGAATGCAGATTCGATAGTTCAATATCACCTTTGTAACTTCGACAATTCGTGACACAACACTTCGGTTGTTCTGCCATGTGAGTGAAAAAGTGAAAGTCGCTCAGTTTTATCTGAAAAGATAAAGTTTTCTGTAATGTCCATAGAAATTGGAATTCATGATTATTTAAAGTATTTTATTTATTATTTCTTAACTTTCTTGTAATTACTCCGTCTGATGGCACGGTGCGGTAGTTCTATTGTGTGAATGAAATATTTATGGTCCGTTAATCCACCCCGCCACGAAGAGTTCCTGGAATGTACACTCAGGTAACGGAGGGCACATTTTCTAAATTATTTTTACGATGCCCCGAAGGAGTAAGTGGATGCATTTGGTGGCCGGCGTGGTCGCCGGCGTGACTCTCGGTGTTTTTCTCAAATTGTGCTTAAGACCATCTTCAAGAACTTCTATCGAAGCCTGTCCGGAAGCTAAAATGTATATTGCGCCGGACCCGCTGTCCGTCATAGACCTGGGACCTGACGAAACGATAAACAATTCTAACAGAACTTTAGTGTTTGTAGGGGTTATGACGGCAGAGCAATACTTAACTACCAGAGCCAGAGCGGTTTTCGAAACATGGGCTCAAGATCTGCCTGGACGCATCGCCTTTTTTAGCTCTGAAGTATCTAAAGCGCCCGGCTTGCCTTTGATACCGTTGAGAAGTGTCGACGACAGCTATCCTCCTCAAAAGAAATCTTTCCTAATGTTGTTATATATGTACGAACATTATGGTGACCGGTTCGAGTGGTTTATGCGTGCGGACGACGACGTGTACGTCAGAGGTGATAAATTAGGGGAGTTCTTGCGCTCAGTGGACAGTAGGAAGCCTCAGTTCATCGGTCAAGCGGGGAGAGGCACGAACAACGAGAGGGACGCGTTAGCATTAGATTATAATGAAAACTTTTGCATGGGAGGGCCGGGAGTTCTCATATCTCGAGAGACTTTGAGGCGAGTGGCCCCTCACGTGAAGTACTGTTTGAAGCACCTCTACACGACGCACGAGGACGTCGAGTTGGGGCGCTGTGTTGCCAAATTCGCAGGAGTTTCATGCACCTGGAGTTACGATGTAAGTGTTCAACTTTTAACCTCTGTTGCGTTGCGTAATTTATTTTTATGTAAATGTATGTTTTGAAATTATTTTTGTTAAGTTTGGTAACATCTTTGAGGTCCTAATTTTAGAATATTATATGCGTAATATTTTGCTTTCAACGCAAACTAAGGTTTTTTTGCTCTCACAGTTTCATTAAACGTTTTATAATGACAATAATTCTCAGTTCATTGGAAGTCATAAAAAACTTCACAATTATAACTGGCTGTTACGTACCGTATAGGACAGGACTATAATTTTCTACCGATTTTATTATGCCTTGTTTATTATCTTTAAAGCATAAGGCCCATTCTGTTGTTTAAATATAAAACCAATCACTAAATATAAAATGTTTTTGTGAAGTTTAATTAGCATTCTCTAATAATGAGTAAATTTAATTACTGCTTTCATCCTTCATTTTCTTATTATTTAGGGGCGAGTGAAATAATCCCACATTCACTTTATCTCAAACATAAGTATATAATCTACGCCTTTCAAAATCAGAAGTGGTGAATTAAAATACGAAGGGGCTTACTTAAAAGATAACTTCGTTATCATAAGTACCCATTTTAATTAATAGGCACAATAACTGTTGTGAATATCTAGCGATAAAAATAACAATTAGCTTCTGAATCCCCCACCCCCCAGTTTAGTAAGTTCTCCCTTCTTATATATCCCTCTTTGATATACCGCTAATCGACCAGAGAGGCTGGTTCACCGTTAAGGACATTTCCAGGATTCACAATACTTATATCCTGAGAACAGTATAATAAATCATTTCTACGTAAAATTTGAAGTTTGAACACACGAAGCAACTTTGAAATAAGCAAAATTTTTAAAGTATTAATCCACCTTTTTTTCACCTTATCTTAGGAAAGAAAAATACTTTTTTTTAGAAAAAGTATAAAACTATGAACGTAGTGAGATTTGAACTAGCGTCTCTTGGAAGCCGTCCAACTCTTGGACGGTATGCTTAAGCTTTATTTGGTCTATTTATTTACGAATCCGATGGGAACCTTGAAACACATGAAAGGGTCCCGATTAGGCGATCAGGTAAACCGGCGCGGCGGCTCGGGGCTCGGGGCCGCCTGTTGAAAGTAAAAGGCCTTTGATGTGTTCCTCCTTTGTTATTGTTTCAATTCTCATGTTCTTGCAAATACATAATTTAAAGTGCAACTGCTTCTTTTTACTAATTCGGTGTATGGCGCTTAGGTTTTACAAGTGATTTTTTTTTAATATTGAACGTATTTTATTAGCTTCACGCTATCTCGCATATAGCACAGGGTAAACAGAGGGAATTTTGTTAGGGAATCTGTTAAGACATTTCTCCCCTTCCTTGGGCCGAATTTTTGAAATATTGCTTGTTGAGTAAACTACGGGGCATTTTGTATAATTCTACTGGGCGAAGAACCTCATATTGACGTAAATTATTGATAAATAAATACTAACTACTTTACTTGTATCTAATACACTCCACTTATTCAAAATTATTACAGAATTGTATTGTTTATAGTATTTATACAAATTCATTTCTATAACACGAATCTTCTTCGTACATTCTGTAAAACGAAACTAAAAGAAATTATGAAATATGCATATAATATGTATACGCGACTTCAAATATTACAAATTAATCATAATCGGGCCAGCAAACCTTACGTAACTTTAGAACTTAATACGGCGTGACATAAGCCTATTGTCACTAGTTCACATGACTTCTCGTTTATTCCAATTTCTGAGCGAGATGAAAGTCGCGGAGTTAAATAATATTATCATTTATAATAATTATATTTATATAGATATTCAATGGCTTATAATGGCCATATAAAGTGATGGTTGTAGGTTCTGGTCCCATTTGGGTGAATAATTTATTCCTACTCTGTTACAACACACAACGTGGCGTTAAGTTCCGCCGATCAACTTGGAATAAGAAACATTACATAGAATGTAGTTTTTAAAATTATGTTAATTAAATTTATTGTTTATAAAATACCCAATTGATAACACCTTTGTGTGTTGATAAGCTTTTTACATTATTGTTTATATAAAAAAAATATTTCGATACTGTATGAATGGGATGAAATTTAATTTTTGCTGTACGTGGATCGCCAATAGGGGGAATGTTATTTATTTTAATTTTTTCGCTCTGTTAGTATTTATTGTCAAATACCTAGTTGGTGGTTTAACTACTGTAATTCAAGTACAATATTGAAGACACTTTACACTGCAGTAAATATATCATAATGCTATAGGAAAGGCCTATTTGTTCATAATATAGCGATATGTATACAAGGCTCTAAGAAGCTTATATGGAACGAATCCGTTGCTAAGTGGCTGATAGACAACACACAGACTACTGTACTGAGAAACTTGAAAATTGGCATGACAAATTAGGGATGTTGGAGAAGATCTACAGCAACGGGAAAACGAAATTTTCCATTTCTCGTCTTAAGTCAACCAAACATAGTCTCGGGAGTGTGCGGGTACGGGACTTTTATACCTCATGTAATTAACTTGCATTTGGCAGCTAAAACCTAATTTTATTAAAGTTCTGTTT
>JAEBDU010012556.1:0-36416 GCA_016802625.1 Heliconius numata | reverse complement strand
TGTAGCCTCGAAACGTGCGTGAAAATTCATCTAATATATGCCATTTACAGTACACTCAACGAGTTTTGACTATCCTGAAGTTAACTGTAAATTACTGCACAGATTTGATTTAAGAATGTTTGATACATTTGATTGTTTTCTTCCCAAGAACAATGTGGAAAGATTAGAAAACCTAACTTCAGCGCCCACGACTCGTCGACCGTACTGTACGTGAAGGTTTGAAGCTCTATGACGAACGCTGTGACGCACCCCGTGAGCTCAACCCGAGAGGAATGTCATTAACATGTTGCGAAAGCACTCTAGTGTAGGGCTAGGTTATCTGAGGGAGACGACAAAAATTCCAATCACAATTTTATTAAAAACTTTTCAACCTAAACATAGCTATTATTTTTTTATATAATTATCCTTTTATATATTTTTTTTTATTTAGAAAGTTTTAAAGCAATCGAGTTTCCAATCAATAAAGATCAGTATAAATTAATGACTTCATCTTAAAAACACTAGTATTCTAATTACGCGGGCCTGATAAAACAAATTTCGCATCAACAAAAAGGTTAAAAGGCAGTAATTACTTTACTTTTTGTACATTAGATGGCAACGTAAAGTGTTTGCATAAGGAATAAAGGATAACGACCGACGCGACGTCTCGTAGGCTTGTATCCTATAGCACAGTATAAGGCTTGTATCCTATAGCACAGTATGAGGCATGTATCCTATAGCACAGTATAAGGCATGTATGCTATAGCACAGTATGAGGCATGTATGCTATAGCACAGTATAAACAAAGACCCTGCGACAAGCCCCCGGTGCATTGGCCGTACGTGGCTGACGGGTCAATGTCGCGGTCGAGCTTCAGATGGGTCTGAGAACTTATCTTACTTACTCATAAGCGCACCGCACACTAAAACGCACTTCCGCAAGAAGGTCACTAGCACATTTAATTTTCCTTGTCCAATACCAGAAAAGGAAAACGTGACGATTATTAAATCCGGCAATTATGATTCATTTGTAATTTTGTACGTTTGTACAGGTCAAGCAAATTGATAATTAAATTATTTAGTAAACATTATAAAAGACTATAATATTTAGTACTTAAAATACAGTATCAAAACAGGCCGTTTAACAATTTTCTTATATGAAATATCAAACACAGAATTTTCACAGATGGAAATCAAGAAAAATAATATTTTTTCTTGATTTCCATCTAGGTTTCTTTGATTAAATTATTTTCCAATTTCAATCATTAATTATATCCAATCCAAACTAATATTTATAACATCTGGATATTGTAGAAATCAGTCGTGAAAGTGCTAAGGAAGACGGAACTACCAATAAATTAACAAATTTACATATAACTATTACGACTCTCTCGACATGAAAGCTTCTGATGGACCTATTACTTTAACCATGCTAAAAACAGTAAAAGTTTAAAATTATTGAGAATTGAAACTATAATTGCTAAATAAAAGTGATGGCCAAAATATACGAAATCGACATGGATTCGAATCTTAATAACGTGAAAGAAAGTTTATTATATGGAAAGTTCTTGGTTTCACACATTCAGAAGTCAATATAAATGAATATATCTATCATTGCAAAGGCCACCAAAACGAAAAAAATTATAAGATTGGAATATTGGCGATTTTTATTATATTTTCAATCCGTATCGAATCGAAGCTCAAATACCTTTGTTGCCACTAAATACATAAGTTATCACCTTGGCATACCTTTCGCATAATTCCCCTGAATCCGAGGTCATTGACTGCCGATAAGCATTACGTACCAGATTTTATCGTCCTGACCAAAATTTATTACACGTTCAAAACATTGCAAGTGCATTCATTGTTGTTAGTTTATTTTTTTCTCTAAATTATTCTTAATGTAGATTTATATCATTTACAACTATTTACAGGCATTTATTATGGGTTCTAATTAATAAATATCACCATCCCAAAACAATATCCTGTAAACATAAAGAATAGAAAAATCTAGAACGGGATTCCAGCTAGGTTCTCACGTCTGCAAGATGAGAAAGATATGAATATGAAAAAGATATGCTGGTACATTTTGAACCGTTGCTGTGTGTGGATTGATGACGCCGTGTACGTGGATTACGTAACGCGTGACAGCTATTTTTTCCTTGTCTCCGTTGGCTGACTGTTGGCACTAGTCCAAAAAACATTCGAAACAACATGGTGAAAATTACACAATTTTAAATATAAAATGCATTGAAAAAATCGATCATAAATTACTTGTATTTATAATTAATTATATTGCATCTCGGTCGAGGACTGAATGTTGATGACTTGATGAACTAACTCAGTGTTTGGAGATGGCACCGTGGTTTTCAAGTATTCTTCTAAAGCTAAATTGTGCTGGCCTTGACGCAGTTATTTGCAGCTGCTCGTATTATTATATTTTAAAATAATCACAGTTTTTTACTTTTTCTGACATTTCATGCAAATCATTTTGTTATCGATATTGAAACTAATGGAATCTTATTTAATTTTAACATAAACTAGCGGCCCGCCCGCGGCTTCGCCTGCGTGAACTACGTTATTATTAATTTCTGTCGCCATGAGTACCTACGTCCTATAAGTGACGTCCATGTAAAATTTGAGACTCCTAGCATTTGTAGTAACGAACTTTCATATTTCATCTCCTTAGGAGTCGAATATTGCAAATTCCCGTCTTAGCAAGCACCTACGTCCTAATAACTCCTATGCAAAATTTGAGATTCCTAGTACATGTAGTTTCTGAGATATCGTGATGAGTGAGTGACCTTTCGATTTTATATATATAGATAATCATTTTTGATTTTCATTTCGTGATATAAAAGTGAAACGTTTTTAAGTAATATTTAATGACTATTATACCATTAAACGACAATATATAAAATACAAATTTTATAATTTAAGTTGAAATACTCGTATATCATTCACTATTGGTGACAAAGTAAAACCACATCCGCGGTGCTAATGTTTACCCGAGCACGAGTATCTACGACAGTTCCTGCCCACATCTAACCACTTAGCATTGTTAACGGAACAGGTTCTGCAAAAACTATCGACTGTCCTTTATACTAGCTTTACACAATGTTATCTAATTATCGTTGTTTATTATGAAATAGAACGGAAACCCTTTTTTTTTACTTCCCGCTGTATATCAGGTCCCCTTTCACCACAGCAGGGTAGGCAGAGATAATTTAGAGTTAAGACACTACGTTCCACACTTTCCGCCCAATTTTCAAGGCATTGCATCACTATGCATTTGATTCACTAATCAACCCCTACAAAAGGGGTTCTCTTAATAATAATATTTGTACCGATAAATAATTTAAAATAGCGTTCAATTGATTGCGTTTTTTTTTTATTTTAAATAAAGCAGTCAGACTAACAAGTTACATACATGTTACCTCGTGACCTATTTTATGTCTCTTAAGCCTTACAATATATTTTGCGCGTTCACAAATGTATGTAGATTGTAAAGACTATGTATTTCACCATATATTCTACTGGCAAACAGTGGTGTGTTCATTACTGTGTACCAGATCGAAATTACAAGGCACATAGGACTTATATATAGCTGTGCTAGCTGTGCACAGCTTTTAAAAGCTACAAACGACATTGGAAGGTACCTAAGATACCAGTAAGACTCCCATCGAGTCTGTATCACAATACAAAAAAAAATACAAAAACATGTTTATTAATTTTAATTAATTATTCATAGGAACATTTATAAAGGTCGAATGGAACCGGAAAAATTGTATATTGCCTTCCAAAACTGGTGCCCCAAAAGCGTATACACTTTCACTTATTATAATTTTAGGCAGTTTGTTAAAATTTATGTTTCTAATTTCGATATCGTTTAATAGATTGGAAAAGATAAAAACATTTAGCTGTTCTTTTAAGCTGTCAGTTTTTATTAAATTATGATCTGTTTTCACGTAGGTACCTATACTAAAAGTTTTTTTAAGTTTAGCTTTCATTTAAGATATTAAAAACAATCTTTATTTATAAAGTTTTTAAGTACTTTTAATGGAAATGTTTTACTTCAATTTGTATACTCGTATTAAATCAAGTTATTCTTCAATTATTCTTAAAAAAAACGACGATACACTTTATTATGGCTATATTTAAACATTATAGATACCGCAATGCGATATTTGCTGACTACTTTTGTCTCTATAATACAAACAATAACAACGTAAAACGTTGCGTTCAGGTGGTAGGTTCTATTTTCACCCGATAAAAGAAAACATTTCTATCTCCTCGCTACATTAACGAGGCAAAACGCGGCGTTGAGCTCCGCCACTCAACACGCAACGCCCCCAGAATTCTGTGGGAAACGGAATTGTTTTAATTGAGACGAAGTGTCTTAACACCACGTTCTATACTCATATACGCTACATAAATAAGAACTACTCGTATTTGTATACATTCATTTATAACTAAACTAAATTTCTAAAATGTATAAACTAACAAATAGTAAACAAGAACTTGTCGCCTAACTTCTAAAAAGCCTACAGCTCTAAGCTGGCGACCTTGAGCATTGAACTCTAACAGTGATAGTGGATACACATTAACATAACGCTGGAGAAACTTAACTTTCTAAGTATGTGGTACTCGTGTTATCAATATATATGTAAATAGTGGTTTATATTACTTACTATATTTTTTAATATGTATTTAGGTTTTTATTACATGGTTGTATGTGTTAGATTAATATATTTTTTATTTTTAAGCTTTTGTGCCGTAGTCGTACAGGTGATAGTTGTAGGTTCGATTCTCACTCGGGGTAATGATTTATTTTCATTGCTGTACTCTGGCAAAACTCGAATGTCTCGAGTTCGTGATAGCGGAGAAGGGAGAGTGGATCTTCGGTTCCCTACGCCTAACCTGTTCTATACAGAAAAAAACGCAAAGCTAAAAAATTTCTTTTGAACTATTACTTGTTATGATAAAACAACTTCTACAATAATAGCTGTAAATAAAATAAATACATGGATTAATAAAAATGATGATAATCATAGTTTCAATTTAAATAATTATAGAAGACATAGGTAGTTCTTTCTTCGAGCGACATGCTTCGTAAATAGCCACAAATAAACCCACGTCACAAACACCACCAAAGAGACCGGTTCGACGCTCGTGGGGTTCTAAGTATGTGGACATATTAAATTATACAGTCATCATGTAAGTTAATTTAATACGAGTAGATACTTCACTCATACAAGGTAGTGTTTAGTTTTGACATCTATTATTATTTTTGATTAATAACTTCATGAAAGCATTCAATATCTTTATGTCAATAGATATTTAGGATATTGGTATTGTCTTTTTATTATTATAGTTCTGGTATTTAAAGTAAACATTTTTTTTCTTTTACTCTATGTCCTACACATAGTAGATAGACAGAGGGAACATGGGAATGTAGTGTTGTGACACTTCTTTCCCCACTTTTCACCGAATTCTTGAGTGGGGGAACTAAAATATTAAATATTTCATTCCCCCAAATGCGAATCGAAATTATAACTGTCGCGTTTACTGTCGCACGCTTGTGCCACTGCGCAACGAGGGCCTCAAACATAATCAAATATAATTTAATTAATTTAAAAAAAAACACGTACAACTTCATTGATAAAATTCTCTATGGTGAATGTTTCATACATTACGATTGACAAATATGTCACAATAACTTTAATAAGATTTAAAATCTATTTTTAGTGTTTTACAAAACCATTTATAAAAAAACATTGTTAATTATATAGAAACAGATTACTTATTAAAAAGATAAGCTAAGAAAATTGTGCTTAAGACTAACTCGTTACTCAGGCTTTCACACAAGTACGCCACAAGGCTAACAAAACCTCGTGAAATGGAATATGGGGTCCAAACTAACAAGAAGGATGCATCTATTGTAGTAGCTCGCCTCGTTTCTATAGTTCTGTGAAGTAGTACCTTTCAAAACAACAAGCGAGCTGACCCGACCCGCCTACGCCCAGGTGCATTGCATATCAACTTCTCTTATCATTACTCAACTTGAATGTTCTATTAACATACGATGTTTTTGAATATAACAACAAAAATTGTTTGTTAAATATATTTAAATGGAACAAATGTTAAATGTTTAAAATATGTTATTTATTCTGTGAATAATTATTTATTTATGTTTTTTATTTCTTCGCTCTGATACCAAGGCCAAACCTCAGTGTTGAGCTCCGGCACTCAACACGCAATGCTTCTAAAAATCCGGTGGAAGGTGGGTAACGGAGTGTCTCAACATTATATTTGCTCTACCTTGCTATATACGGGATAAAGCGTGAACAAAAAAAAATCTAATATGAAAGTAAAGTTAAATATTAAATAAAGAATAAAATATGGAGTTATTAGAGTTTCTATGCGCCGTGGAATGCATAATAGACGAAAAGAAAAAAGATCTACCCTACCCTTTTACTACCCTATAAAACAAAATTTTGGACTCTGTGTAGAAAAATCGATAAGATATAATATATCTCTGATCGATGATCGAAAAATATAAAACTAACAAATTTGAAACGGATAGACGAGTTTAGATCAAATCGCCACATTGCAAGTCAACCGTTGCCAAAGTCTATTTCTGTGTCTGTCCTCACACCTACGCAAATTGCTTACACTCACTTGCTTTTATAATTAGAAAATAGTTTATACTATATTTAATTCTGATAGTACTTCATACGTATGTACTTATACATTGCCATTGAGACTTTCTTGGCGCAAAGGTACAAGCGTATGGCTGTAACGCGACGGGTGTGGGTTCGATTACCACTCGGGGCAATGAATTATTATTTATGAATATCTTCTTCGCTATGATACCAAGGCAAAAACCGCGGCGTTGAGTCCCACCATTCAACAAGCAATGCCTCGATAATTCAACGAAAAGTAGTGTCTTAACACTAGGTTGACTCCGCCTACCCTGCAATATACGGGATACAGCGTGCGATATACAATACGGGTAGCAAACCGAAGTTTTTATCATACAATGCATTAAACTTATCTTGCTGTCCTTATCACTCCTGGTTCTATCTCAGGCGATAATCTGCTCTGATAAGCCCAGCAGCCGTCGTAACTGAGAGGGGAACGTTCGAATTATTATTTATTTGAACCCCCCGTCCTCGACTGCGGTGGACAACAGAACAACGAGGGAGAAATCTCTTTAAAAGTTCTCAAGAATTTAAAATTTGTTGGGGGATTTAGATTGGATTTATGTTGAAATTTAAGATGCTATATTCTTTTTTTTTACTTATCCTAGTTAGGCTAAGGCTAATATAGAATTTTATCTGAAATTTATCTGTATCCATATAAATTACACATTTATGTACTAGCTACAAGCAATTAATAATAAATTAATTATTTTTTATTATTTAGTCAGTTTGGAATAAAAATATAGAAATAAATTATTATATTAAAGTAGGCAGGTAGATGTTGACAAAAAGTAAATAACGTTAAAAAAATATTTTAATATATTTTTTCTTATTATAATAACCAAAAACAAAGTCCAACCAATATAAATTTAATTATTCTATATTTATTACGAGACGTTCACTTTTAAAAAGTATTCAAATATATCTTAACAGTGATTTAACTTGGAATGACGACTGAAGACATTAAGTTAATTGGCTCCAAATTAGGTAATACTGGTGTCAACGGTGCTGCGTGACATTCTTGCCTCGCACCGTAAACACCATGTACCGCTTTCCCCATATCAGCAAATGTAGGGCTCCGGATCACATGTTTTTTTTTATCCATTCAATTTATATTGAAAGAAAAAGAAATGAGTTATTGGTGTATCGAAATATGCATTTTTTAATAGTATTTAATCTATATATATAAAAGGACTTGTCCTCACTGACTGAGGTAAGACGCACGCACAGCCGTAACCGCTGTGCGTAGAAACTTGAAATTTGGACAGATGTTTACTTTCGTAATCTGGACATCCACTAAGAAGGGATTTTGAAAAATTTTAACCCTAAAGGGGTTGAAAGTTTGTATGGAAAAGTTTAAATCGGCACCGATTTTTATAAAATTTGAAATTGTGACTCTTAAAAACATATAATTAAACATGAGTTTCGTGGTTTATTATAATTGACCCCCTAAGGGTGCAATAAGCAGGCGAAGCTGCGCGCGCCCCCTAGTTTATTAATATAAATCTTAGTTATAAATACTGGTTGTAAAATATTTATAAGTAAAACTAAAGATTAGTGTCGCATTTGTGCTAGATGATAGAACTACGGTACAAGAGTGTTATATAAGTTCTATATTTATAGACATTTTTCCATTATATTATACGCCCTCGTAGCGCCTCGTAGTAACAGTTGTGGGATCCTCAGGGGCCTCAATATTATATATAGCCTCAACAACAACGAGACAAATCACAGCGTTGAGTTACGCCACTCAACACACGTAAAATGGGGAACGGATTATCTCTACACTATGTTCCCTTGTTAACCCTGCCAGAATGAAATTAATAAAATATATTTAAAATTTTCATTAATTCTATTCTAATAATATACCTAACTAACGGCGTTGTGTAAATATAGAAAAAAACACAGAAAGCAGTATCTCACACGTACCAGTTTCTATCACATTAAGAAATATATGGGTATGGTCTGTTATTCGTTGCTTACAACTAACTGGTTTTTTATCAATACAAAATATATAACTGTAGGTATATTTTAAATGTAAACTATTTCATTGAAATACCTACTTTGAAAAAGGATTATTACTCTTTTAGGGCTTCTTAACAAAGGTCGACTGTAGAACATTCATATTAACCTGAGATAAGTATTAAGATATTTTAGTACTATGATATTTTATGGGCCTTTCGTTGCATTAATTATTATTTGGCAGTTATATTTTAGACTAAAAGTATTTATTGTTTAATTAAAAATTAATTGGATTTGTGGATTATTAAGTTAAATTACACTTATTAAAGTAGATATTGAATCTCTTAGCTTATTTCCTGTTATAGGTAATATATTTATTAATGTATATGAATATAGAACTATCCTACCAGAGAAAACAATAACACATAAAATAGTCTGAGTCGATCCCCATTTGTTTTAAAAAATATATAAATAAATATAGAATAGAGACATTATAAATCATTTATTTACAATAAATAAAAAAACTATTAAGATCCAGGTAATATTTCTGAGAACTAATCTCAAGTCAATATAACTACGAAACCTTGACTTTGTTTCGACTACAGAGAATTATGACTTCATTAAAATGCCGTCGTTTAAATGCCGATACCTATATATTTTATAATTCAAGGCAGACAGAATTTAGTGTTAAGGCACTCAATTCTCCACTTTCCGTACAATTTCGAGACGTTATATTGAATGAGGGAAAGAAAATAATACATTCCATCGAATGGGAATTGAACCTACAGCCTTCGCTTTCACAGTCAGCTGAGCTAAGTGCTCTACTATATTTATATACTTTGGTATTTTAAAATGCTGAAACTAATAATAGATGACTGTAAATGGCGGCTTTCCAAATGGTCTCTTGAGTAGGTGTTATGTTTTTTTGGCTGGTAACCCTGTTGCTTACTTTAAAAAATGCTCACTAATTAGTGATTAAGAATTAAAGTACCTTTTAACAAACAATTACTATAAATAGCCACAGATATTTGAGATACCAAATAAATTTAGGTAGTTTATTACGTAAAATATTGAAGTAAATAAATTTCACGAAAGAAACTCTATCAATTTATATAAGTAAAATAAAATCTTAACACAATATTTTACTTTTGAAAAACATTGTTTTAATAGGTATTTTTCGAAGATAATATGGGCTATATTATCTTGACTGACTGCAGTTTGCTCTGGTAACGAGGCAAAGCGCGGCGATGAGTTCCACCACTAAACACGCAATGCTTGCAGAATGCGGTAGAAAGGGGGAGTAAAATGTCTTAACACTACACTCCCTCTGTCTATCCTGCTACATGCAGGACACAGCGTGAAGCTGAAAAAATATATATTTAAATGTTTCACTTTTAACAAGGCTTGACAATCCTTTTGAGTCCATGTAATATGTATGTCTCAACATAGCTATCGTACTCGCCTTGCCACGGGTGCCTCTTTTGTTTTGTTACATTGTCACTCTATATTTGAACACTAAATTGCTCACCATATAGGCGTCTTTATACAAAGATGTAATTTAGCATAATATTCATTTTAGGGGCCTAGTTACTTATAAAATCAAGATTATATATTTGACATCTACTTGTAATATATAAGTAACAACGCCAAATATATTAAAATTAACACTATGATATGAAAAACACTTTCTTTTCATTGCTATCCATTTCCCCACACTTGGAGATCTGATAGGCACAAAACAGCTGTATCAGGAATATGTCCATGAAATCAATGACATAATTTAAAAATATAATACTAATTAAATTAAATATAGCGCCTATAATCTTACTTTATCTTTTGGCGAAGTTAAAGTTTATATAGAAAATTAAATAAAAAATTAAATCAGCTTTACGCTGTATCCCGCACACAGCGGGGTAGGCAGAGGGAACCCAGTATTAAGACACTCCGTTCCCCACCTTCTGCCGAATGTTAGGCATTGCGTGTTGAATGGCTGAACTCAACGCCGCGCTTCGCCTCGACACCAGAGTCAAGTAATGCAGAAATAAAGAAAGTTTATTTTAATTCGATCTCCAGTAGGTCATTGTATTGCCGTCAAATTAAAATGTTGATTAGTTAGTTCAAGGGAAGTTAAAGCACGATTATATTTCGGATAGATGAACCGCAACGGAACTAGATAATACAAATGATCATTGTTGCCTTTCGACCGGAACGTGTGTTTGACCTCCTATCTTTATTTTAACTGTACTAGATTCTAAGAACATGCAATTTAAAATTTCATATGTCAAATTTAAGAATAATATATAATATTATTATATTATGTCAGTCGTGGCGCAGGCCCCCTGCGGTAGGGGCCCAAGGACGTGAACAGAACGCGACAGGCTATGGGTTCGATCCCTACTGGAGGAAATGAAGTATTGAATATTCTCATTTCTTCCTTCTGGTGTCGAGGAAAAACGCGGCGTTGAGTTCCGCCACTCAACGCGAAATACCTCCAGGATTCGGAAAACAGGAAAAAGAGTGTCTTATCGCTAGGTTCTCTCTGCCTTCCCTGCTGTGTGTGGGATAAAGCGTAAAGCTTAAAAAATATATATTATAGTTTTACACGTTTCTCTATATATAGGTACGTTATTTTTTACTTAATAAACTAATTTAATTTTATCTTTTCATAAACTATTCGATATAAGTGCCTGTCTCCAGTCTGTTTAAACAAAAACTTTAACTAACCCTATTTACAGTCTATGGGAGTGTTATGAGTGTGCATTGTGTGCAAATATTAGCTATACTGTATTGTTAATAATTGTATGTCTATACGTCATGAAATACTTGCGAAGTGAAGCGAAAACATTATATCAAGTAAAATATACAATATATATAACCGCTATAACTTGGCTTTTCTTGTTGATTCACATTACTTCTGTGTTACTTTTAACTTTTAAAAAAAAATTATAAATTTTAACAACTTAAAATTTTAAAAGTTTAATTTTTAATTAGGAATAAAAATAATCCTTTAAGTTATAACTTAAAGGATTCCTTTTGAATTAATAAAAGATAAGATAAAAATAAATGTTTATATTTATTCACAAAGATTTAATTAATTTTTTTAAAGAACGTCCGTCCGAAATTCCGTTCTTTAATTTAATTAAAGAACGGAATTACTTAACACTCGCTTTACATTTTCTATGAAAAAAAAAAGAGAGAAATAACCAAAAGTACAGTGTCACTATTAGTTAATGTGTTACTATAATAAGCTTAAATGGGTTTAATTAAAAAATGACTGCGACATACTCGTACATTAATATTTACTCCGGGCATACTTATGAAAAATTGTTAGTCATAGAACACATGTCTTGCATAATTTTTTCATTAAAATGCTTACAAAAGAATGTGAACGTTTGAGTTATGTTATTATCAATTCAAACTAAATTATTGTTTTATATTATTTTTACGTTATTGAAGCGATTGCGTTGATAAAGAAAACCTAGTATAGCATTCCTTTAGGCCTTGTCAGAGTTTCTTTTTGTATAATCTTCTTTAGATTCGCACTCGATTACTCCAAAGTATCCAGTATTTATTCTGGAAAAAAATACTTATAAATTTACAAATTCCATTCCTATGTGCTTATAAAAGATATGATCGTAGCGGACTTTATTTATAGTTTGACAGGATCGTGCTGGCGCGGAAGTAGTCTTATTACGTATATTTAAAAATATATGAGTAATCACTTTGGAAATAACCAGGGTATAGACAGTCTTGTATTTCTTAAGACTGACACATACCTACATAATTATAATGAACGCTTAAGATTTCATCACTGACAAATGAGAAAATCGAATCAAGTCAAATCAGCTCGTGAAGCTGATTTGTATCCCGCACACACCAGGGTAGGCAGAGGGAACCTAGTGTAACACTCCATTCCCCACTTTGTGCCGAAATCTAGAAACATTGCGTGTTGTGTGCCAGAACTAAACGCCGCGCTTTGCCTCGACACCAGAGTGAAGAAATGTAAATATAAATTTAAATAAATATTTCATCCACTCGAATGGGAATCGAACCCACAACCAGTCGGTTTTACAATCACACTGGTCTCAGATATAATAGAGCCAACAAAATAAATCAAATGTTGTTTGTAGAACAGATTGCTAAAATAGACCTTGTCGGACATTAAAATTTTAGAGTAAAACTCTCGTTTTCCACTATTTCATACTAGTAACAGATTTTTCTAGAGCTCGAACGCCGGATGTGTTTGTAATAATAGCCTCCGTTGGATGAAAATATCCCAGACGGCTTTTCACGCGCCCACACAAAAAATATTACTATCTACAATATAGATACTTATAATGAGTACTTAGTCTTCAAGTAGCTGGGCCAATTATATCTTTTTTATCTTTTCTTGCATCACCACATTATATATAAGCAGGGAAAATCTTGTAATTCCTCTACATTTGAGACATTTTTAACATGCTTTTATTAGGTCGAACTACTATTACTTGGCAATTGTATGTAGATTAGATGTCAATACAATATTACCATCGAACTGGTCTGATGATGATATTGGAAAATGGCTGATAGAATCTTGGACTGCCTACTAGTAAATATATTGAGTTCATTATATACATTTTAGTCTTCTGTTAAAAAAGCGTGTTTTAGTGCTTATCTATATATATAAAAGGACTTGTCCTCACTGACTGAGGTAAGACGCACGCACAGCCGTAACCGCTGATGGTCGAAACGTGAAATTTGGACAGATGTTTACTTTCGTAATCTGGACATCCACTAAGAAGGGATTTTGAAAAATTTTAACTCTAAAGGGGTGAAATAGGGGTTGAAAGTTTGTATGGAATTTTTTTTAAATCGGCACCGATTTTTATAAAATTTGAAATTTAGATTTTTAAAAGTATTTAATTGGATACGTGTTTCATCGTTTTCTAGAATTCTCCCCTTAAGGGTGCAAATAAGGGGTTGAAAGTTAGTATATAATTTTTTTTAAATCGGCACCAATTTTTATAAAATTTGAAATTCAGACTCTTAAAAGTATTTAATTGAATACATGTCTCATGGTTTTCTAGAATTCTTCCCCTAAGGGTGCAAATAAGGGGTTGAAAGTTTGTATGGAAAAATCTTTAAAACGCCACCGATTATTATAAAATTTGAAATTTAAACTCTTAAAAATATTTCATTGAATACATGTATCGTGGTTTATTAGAATTCACCCCTAAATAAGTAAGCGAAGCTGCGCGCATCCGCTAGTTTAAAATATTTTTCAAATATCCATTAATTTATATCTAACCAGACCAGGGAAAAGGCAATATTTTAAAGAGAAATATCAGAAAATGATATCTTCCAATAGCCCTTTCTTGACAGTCGGGGAAAAATGAACCTGCAACAAAATGCTAATAATTGCAAACATTAATAAAATCCTTTCTTTTTTCAGGTATTGAAACCACACAAGACAATAACACTGGACACAAATACCGGATATTAAATACTCACTCAGGTATTACCGTAAAGTAGTGAATTACACTAAAACTCCAAATTCATGCTGACGTATGAAAAAGAGGCGCAGGGGCACAAAGTGTGACGGGTTGTGGGTTCGATTCCCACTCGAGGAAATGAAAATTTTAATATTTTCATTTTCTTCGCTCTGGTGTCGAGGCAAGGCGCGGCGTTGAGTGCCGCCACTTAACACACAGTGCCTTCAGAATTCGGCGGTAAATGGAGAACGTAACACTAGGTTCCCTCTGCCTACCCTGCTGTGTGAGGGATACAGCAAGTGAAACTAAAAAAAATAAACACTTATCTTGTCGTATGTTTTATCCGATCGCGTGTCATACCAACACGTCTCTTCACTTTGTTTGTTTACCATTCAAAGTATGCCGGTTAACGGTCCTTACATTGTTTATCAAAATGATACTCCATTGAAAATTGGCGTTGGACCAAATCGAAACCTTTGCAGGTGTAGTCCTATTTTATAAATTTCTATTGGTTTTTAAGTTTAGATGCTAGTAAATTATATATAACATTTAATATTATGAGAATATATATAAGGGTTTCATCATACCTAAAAATGCATTTAATAATTTTCAATTTAATAAAGTACCTAATTATTATTTCAATAATTGAAAAAAAATTTACACATAAAAATAACATAATTCTACCTAAACCTTATATTTTTTTTACATTTTAACGCTTTTTCTTATCATGACATCATGAAATCAACGGAAATTCAACAAAAAAATTGAAACGATAGAAATTCTTATTTGCAATTGTCTACGGTAATTAGGTCTCAATTGTACAAACACGACCCGAGATGTTTACTTTCCGTATTACACACTAAAGACAATTATTGTAATGATGTCACTTATCAGCTATTCCGATATCGTTTATTTAATCGTCTAATCTGTTTGTCGATAATATATTATTTTTTATTGCATAAAAATAAAATTTTTCATTTCTTCGCTCTGGCAACGAGGCAAAACGCGACGTTAAGTTCCGCCACTCAACACGCAGTGCCTCAAGAGTGGAAGGGAAGCGGTGTGTCAACACTAGGTTCCCTCTGTTGATTATCCTACCTCCTAATGAAGAAATACATGCGTATAGCTATAGAGTGATACTTTCTTTGTCTTCACGGATATCTCTTTCAGTATTAATTAGTATAGGAAATCTAAGAGCAACTAATATTTTCTACTTAATTCGTCCGACACACATATCTTTAAGAAACCAGTATGAAAGGTTTTATATCTGATTCGTACTAACATTTTCTTGAATAAAATGGAATTTAAAACTTTTATGCTGTAAGCAACATTCGTGGAATTTAATGTTAATGATATATTCATTTCTTCTTGTTGTTTTAAAAATAACAAGACATTTTTTGTAATAATAAATTCAAATGTAAATAGTGCTGGTTGCTGGAAAACCATTATTCCATCATTAGAATAACATCGACCACCGCTGGCACTCATCAATCAATATAATCACCGATTGTCTTGTCAGTTTCAATATCATTTAAATTGTTTCAGTGTCAATGGATAAGAAAAGTACTTCTTTTATATATAAAAGTTTGGTCACATTCCCCATTCTTGCGCGCATACTTAGTTTATAATATATAATATATAAATATTTATAATTTTTATTTTTAGCTATAATAATCAAAAAAGAAAAGAAAATATCAATTAAATAGTTTTACGTAAATAAATTTTAAATACTGCCTACTCTATTTTTCTCTTAATAAATATTCATTTCGCATGCCTTCGCCATCAACTTCATAATTTGAAACTGGATATTTATTGAAAGTAATTAATTTAAGCACCAAAATATAATTTTTACGAACTTTCTATGTATGGTCTTTCACAGACGCTTTCATCGATTATACCGACACCCACTAACTTTTACATGTAAAGTTTCTGCTAAATATTAACATTTATGCCAAAAATGTCAAAAGTCAAAATAAAAAATCTACATAAAGAAACTGAATTGTGCGCTGCGATGATATCAATAACCTAATATAGTAAGACATTTCTTTGTTTTTTTTATAGTACTGCTGTTGAGTATTTTTTTATTTTATTCTTTTTATATAATTTTAGTCGTAGAAAATAACAGAGTATTACTTTAGAAAAAGTAAACAAGATTATTTTTTACTTAACAAATAAAGCTAAAGACCGAATCTTCACGCTCGATTACAAGTAACAATCCACCAAGCTATGGCAAATTGAAAAGGTGAGAGCACTTTTAGAGTGGTTCCGAAGGTTATTTTATTTGATTTCGCTGTTAAATCGAATACGAATTCCTCATAAATCAACGTAATTTAATAGACAGTTGTACGCCTAGATAAATAGAGGCCGTAGGTATCAAATAGTGTTGCAAGCCAAGCTAGTGACATGCCAAATCATTCGTTTACAGTCTATTCGAGCAATATTAATGACAAAAAATAATCGTATCCTAAAAATTAAGTCAATAACTAAATCTAAATATCATATGAAATTTACAAAATGTACTAATACAAGTTCTGCCACTCAACACGCAATGCCTCCAAAATTCGGCAGAAAGTGGGGAACGGAGTATCTTAACACTAGGCTCCCTCTGCCTACCCTGCTGGGTGCGGAATACAGCGTGAAGCTAATTTTTTTTTAATTTATTTTACTAATACAAACAAACACAATTAATCATCTAAAATGATCATCACTATAGTAAAATCAAATGTGTGTCCTTTTACACAATAAATAAGTACATTGAAAACATAGTGTTACCAGAGAAATAAAAAAATATATACATTTTTGATATTTTCAGCAGTTTCTACATTCAGGATGGACCAACTAACAGAACTCAAATGCCATTAGATATATCACGTTATGCCCATTCTATTCAGTTTAATAAATACTCTCTCATTCGTGACTAACAGTATATTATTCTATTTCATAAACAAATGTTATTATTAAAAGAATGGCCGGTCTGATTCTAAACGCGTTATGTAATAGTTGAAGGTAAAGTAACAATAGAATGTGACGATCACTGTCTTGGAGATGCTGCGTTATATTCTAAAGAGTAATTGTAAAATTAAAGTTGTTTTAAATATTCTTCTTTTCTCTCCTTATTTTAAGTAACAAATATTGATATGTAGTCCAGAATATTGTTGGTAAAGGTGGACTTATCCCTAACAGAGATTTCTTCCAATCACCCAATGGGTGTGAGAAAAATTTAAACTTTGCAAGCCTTAAAGTGCAAGAGAATGATTTAAGTTAAACGAATAATTTTGTCTTAAGAACTCGTAATGAAATTGTAACTGATTACTGTCTATAATTGGAAAATCTATTATTAAACGAAAACATAGATTTTTTAAATATTTGTGCGTTTGTACAAGGTAATCTCAGAAACATAAAGTTAAACTATTGTATTTTGTCAAAATTCCCTCAACATTTAGTGTTTATTTCATTTGAATCGGTAAATAAATAAAAAAGTTAAATTAATATAAAATATTTTGTCAGACAACGTTGCCACGAGATAAATGGTTATTAATTTAGCAGAAACTTAAATTTTCAATGTATATAGTTATCTTTAAAAGATAATGCTTTTAGAATACAAGCAATTCACATTAATTAATAAATATTCTTATGACTAAAGCGGGCGACGCCGCGAGCTATACACTAGTTTATAAATATAGAAATATAACTTGTACATAAATTACATTCGTCACTGTCACGTGTAATTATTAAAACATATGTTGAATAATTTGACTGATTATTTGCCCTTGGATGTGGAACAATACATTTTTTTTATTTAACACATATTTTCATTGCTGGTTTTCTTTATTTAAGAAATAAATGAAAAAAATCATATTCATTTTATATCCCGTATATAGCAGCGTAGGCAGGAGGGAACGAAGAGTTAAGACACTCAATTCCCCATTTTCCGCCGCATTTTTCTAAATATTGTGGTAAATGGCGGGATTTACCCCAAAAATTCAAAGAAATTATTTTTTAATAAATAATAATTCTTTCCCCCGAGTGGGGATTGAACCCACAATATTTTAAAATAAATAGGTACATAGAATTAATATATTTTAGTATATAGTCACCTTGTACTAAACACGAGAATCTTACGAGAGTCGAGGAGTCCAGCGGGATGAAATGTTGGTATGCCTAAATAACTTCTACACCTGCACTTTATTTTAGATCTACGCTGGCCGTGAGAGCCGCAAGGTGATGCGGGGTTATTTTCACATTCTAGGTCGCTCTATGTTTTATCTCAGGGACATTTTCTCTGAACGCGACTGTTGCGAGTTATCATTTTTGTTCTTTAGAAATATTTATTGCTTAACCAAAATGTGTCGTCAGCTTTTAGTTTAATTTTGTTTTTGATTATTAATGTAGATAGATGTTTCAATATAAATATCAATATGAATATTATATAAATATCGATGAATTTACAAGGCTTTATTTTGCAGTAGTAGCCCATGTAAGATAAAATATACAGTGCCTTACAAATTACTATTCTAAGAATAGAAACAACCTTCAGATCAGTATGCCCTCGAAGACGATCCTCACTAGTTTTCGTCTCAACACAAATATTAAAAAATCTCAGTCGGAATAGAGATCAATGCTATAAATTTTGTACACTAGATAAAACCTGTCACGGCTCTTAATGAATCATAAACTGCCCTCATTTTAATGTGTTGGCCTTAGAATCGTCCAGATATTTATATTTATTTATCAACGAACCTGTAGGGTATGCTTGTAAAGCTGATTGCTTACTCACCTAGGCGTGCGAAGTTTGCTCCCAGAATCCTTGGCTCCCGTAGCCCCGGCCTGTGGCGATCGAGGAGGAGCACCGTGAGGTTTTAGTGGGTAGTGTGGACAGCCTACACCTGCCGGTCCATGAGTCGCACACAACCCGCTCGAGTTCCCACTCGAGTGGGGTACCCGTAAAAAGGTTTCCTCGCGATAAAAGGGTATGCCTGTAAAAATCGTCCCCGTTACTTCCACCATTAATCTGATGACACGGGCAGTATACAGGAGTAGGTCAGTAGCTGTAGGTCATACATTAATGGCAGGTATTATTATCCAGACCACAGTCCCTTGCCAAGCTTTCGACGGTGACTCATATAATATGTAATATGTCATCAGAATGCAGTTCGATAACGCGTTCCGGTGTTAATGTTTTATTTCTCAATTTTTATTATCTACCTATTTTGAGCCAGTAATGGCGCAGTGGCATTAGCGTGTGACTCTAAACGCGACAGGTTGTGGATTCCCACGATTCCCACTTAAGACGTTAGAGAGAGGAGGAGGAGGAGAGAGACGGGGTACAGCGTGAAACTGAAAAAAATATAGGTACAATTTGTACAGTTTTACAACACATACTCGTACTTTGACAAGGCCACTCGTTTATTGTCCGTTTTAAATCATGACTTTGGAAGAATGGTTGGTACATAACAATTGAAGTCTAGAAAAGATTCAACGATAAAATCAATTACTGACACTTACGTAATATCCTATTGTAATGTTTTTTTTTTCCAATCCACTAATAGGCTATTGACAAGATGGGCTTGCGAGTTACGGTAAACGTTGGTTTGACATGTATTCAAAACACGCTTTATCCCTAGCGGGGTAGTCAGTCAGAACGGAGCGCTAAACGCTACGGTCTCCACATACCTCTTTCGCCTCGTCCACTGTCATCAGCCTCTTCATACATGCCCTTCGGGGGGTACTCATGCTTTTTACGTGACCTTTCTCCGACCGTTGATACTGTGTTTTGGAAGGTCAACTGAGGTCTCCTCCTACCTCTCTTACAGTATATCAGTAGTTGTATAGTATATATATTTTTATTATTGTTTAAAAAGAAAGTTTTTGAGGTTAGGTTAAAAAAATGTACAAAGGAAAATATGTCACCGTCTAATCGCATGTGATAACAGCATCCGTTGTATAATTTATACTTTTTTGTTTTACAATGAATGCCATAAATGTATGTTGTTATTAGTGCCTACTCTTAATACTTACATAATTAACTATTTTTTTTACTTTTATCATAAACATTAAAAATTGCTTTTACATAATTCTGGATAAAAGTACAATACAATCTGGAAGAAAGCTGGAATTATTGGAAAACTTGATGAAACTAAGCAATTCCTATAAGTCGAATATTTCAATATCATTTTATGATCCCAAGTTACTACAATATAATGCCCGTGAACGCTTAACCCAAGCAATATATCAATTTATTTTATTACCACCAACTTCCGCGATACAAGCGTCGTGTTATCGTTTCACAGGAGTAAGAGATCGATCTAATTGTCAGATCCAATGTTTGTAGAATGCGAAGCAGTTTTGAATGAACTAAGTTGCTATTATGTTATTATAATAGTAACTAATAGTTCATTAGCAATCTGACTGTAAACTCGATAGGTTGGGGGTTCGATTTCCGCTCGAGAAAATAAAAAAATGTAATATTTACGTGACGAGGCAAAACGTGGCGCTGAGTTCCGCCATTCAGAAACTCAGCATTTGGCGGAAAAGGGGAACAGAGTGTATTAACACGAGGTTCCCGCTGCCTAACCTTCTGTGTGCGGGATACAGCGTGAAAAATGTATATATTATTCTATTCTATTATACTTATCTGTACCGGCCTTGGAATGAACGGTTCTAAACGTTTGCATTTCATAAGTGTGCCATTTACTAAACCTGTATTTTAAATAGTATGAACCTATCTACGTAAAACTAACTAGTCGAGGGTTAACCCGACCACCTGCCCCATGATGCAGCTGTGGATCGTTTCATGCATCTCAAACTGTTTTTAGATATAAATTAAATTCATTTTATAATAAAAATTACATTCATTCTTGATAAAATACGTTTACATCAATCTAAAAGGTATTTGAAAATAAAATGGTATACCTACATAATTGAGTCTTTGATATTAAAGTAACAAAGTAAAAAGTTTAAATATTAGAGAAACTTTACCTTCACACACGTTCCAATGTATAATTTTCTATTGCTTTTGGGTGGGAAAATAATACACATAACATCGCTTTAGAATTTATTGTACATTTCTATTGGAATTAATTTGCATGTATTTCTATCAATAGGTAGGCCTATTGATAGCTCGAACACATGTAAATAGTCTGTTAGCCAAATAAACTTATTAGTTTTTATAAAAATACTGTTAGATATCTAGTGTTGTTTTTTTTTTCATTTATATTGAAACTAAGTTTAAAGTGTCATGTCTGCTTTCTTAAAATCCATCTAAAGATGTCTAAAGAGTTAACTTGAAATTCTTCTCTTAACAATTTTCATAGTTTTTTTTTATAAAGACTATACATATATTTATTCTCTGTGTGATATCCTTAAATGATAAATAATAATAGACAATGCTATACTATTCTTAAATGAAAATATTAAAATTTCTGCTCTTGAAATTTTACACTACTTAACTCTATTGATTTACCTAAGAGATACCTCAAAACAAAAATATCTCAAAATAAAAGAATGAAAAGTCTCTAAAATGCTCTTCTCTAAACGTGTGCTAAATGTCCACGATCTTTATTTTATGAGGTTTTAAGGTTAGCAGACGTTTATATCTTTTAAATGTGCATAACAAATTACCTATAAGTTAGCTGTTACTCTTATCTTGCTAAATATATTAGTCACCTATGTTTTGTTATTTGATATGAAGTCTGACATATATGCAAATACATGTATTATTGAAATTAAATAATGCCATATAATAAATTAAGAACTGAACTGAAATTAAATCCTATCCTATATCTTATAAAACAAAGTCGCTTTTCGTGTCTGTCTGTTGTTTCTAACTCTTCTTCTTCTAAACCACCCAACGGATTTTTATGCGGTTTTCACCATTAGGTCGAGTATTTTCCGTAGAAGGTTTATATATAGTTTATTATTTGTACATTCTTATGTAAATTAACATAAATACGATAAATATGTATAAAGTCCTACCCGTTGAGACACTTTCGCGCATGCGCTGCTTTAATGGTAAGTACTACATGAAAAAAATGTACTGGAGTATTGTTCCTCTTAATAAGATCTACAAAAAAGTCCGCGACAGCATATTCATATCTTTTAAGAATAACGTGTAGTGATCATTTTTCTGTCTAAAAATAATAATTTCAATATATTTTTTATTGTGAGGGATATTTTTCCATAATAGTATTAATCCTTATCCTTTAAAATACTTTATTAATTTTCTACGTTAAACGAAGATAAAATTTGCTGTTTACACTATTTCGAAATTGCGAATAGCTTTAAAGAAAAACGCATTTAATTGTTAACGCATCACGCCGTTCACACATCAGCTGTATCGGGTCAAGTTTCACTTATATCTTACTCTCAGCATATAAATAAGTATATTAGTTACGTTGGCCATTTAATGTAGATCAAAACTGTCTTTTACTGTTTTTCATTTTAATAAGTACTTTAGAAGTTGTTACAATATCAAAAAATCCTTGCTGCGAAACGACTCGCCACTCGCCATGCGTCCGCCGCGCCCGCCTGCCTTACACGCATCGGTGGTTCAGTGGTAGAATGCTCGCCTGCCACGCGGGCCCGGGTTCGATTCCCGGCCGATGCATTCTATTTAATTTTCCTCACATGCAGCCACGTCGTGCTTGCTTTTCATCAGGGACAGAATACCCTCTTCAGCATTAACCACAAGCTCGAAAAAAAAAACCCGCCTGCCTTTATAGCAACGAAAATTTAGATGCGTTTGCACGTATTGGATAATTCGAGTTGAATGTATTATTTCAGCGCGATATATTTGGTTTTATATTTTTTGTAGTAGTTATTAGTAGGTAGGTTTTTGTTTATAATTTCTTCAGTTTAAAAATAGACATTTAACTATCTAAAAATAGTCATTTAAATATATTTTAATAAGTACTTGAAAAGATTAGTAGCACAGATTTAAAATTAAGGTACCTACTAAAAAATCATTGCTGTGTAAAACAATTGGAAAATCCTTATTGAAACTACGAAAATGCGGGCTGCATTAGGGTTTAATTAATTTTCACATTATCTTAAGGGCTTTGCAAACATACATTATATGAATAATCCAGTAGTAAAAGCGGGCGAAGCCGCAAGAGGGTCGCTAGTTATTATATAAAGATATCTCATGGAGATTAAGATATATTTCCCCAATATACGCCCACAAAATCTTATGCATAACAACTTTCCATCTCTGGGTTATTTGGCAAACCGGAAAGTCCGACGATGTTTAATCAGTTTATGATAGAAACCCCTATACTGAATAAGCCTTAACTTTGGAAGAAGTTAAATTGTATTTAAATGATCGAAAAAATTGTAATTTTAATTTTACTCGGGAGTATGACACTAAATGCCATCTTGACCATCTCAGCTTGACTTTTGCCATATCAGCATTAACAAATCGTGTAGATAGATACTCGTGAATGTAGTTCATTTGTGAGCTATTTTCAATATTGCAACTTTCATTCTTACCCAATGCAAGAGACAACGAGGCCAGAGCGTGATTGTAGCATTAGATTAGGAAAGGTATGATCTTGGTTGCGACTTTAAGGATATATGTACATACGTACTGTTATACGATATTTGACTTTTAATACAAAAATTCTATTCTGTTTTTCATCTTCTCTATAGCTGGAATCTTAACACGGAAATATCTCCAGTATGCTCTTTTTTATGGAAAAGACCAGGCAAATGGGCGTACGTGTCACCTGATGCTAGATAATCAACACACTGCCGAATTCTGGAGGCATTGCGTGTTGAGTGACAGAACTCAACGCCGTCCTTTGCCTCGACACCAGAGCAAAGAAATGAAAATATAAACGTAAATAAATATTTCATTTCCTCGAGTGGGGATCGAACCCACAACCGTCGCGATACAGTCATACCCTTGTGCCGCTGCGTCACGGCATTTATTTACTAAATAACTTATTCTTCTTCAGCTTCACTTGTATCCCGCCTCTAGCAGGGTAGGGAAACTTAGTGTTAAGACGCTGTTCCCATGTTAGCTTTCCTTCGGATAAGGCATTGCGTGTTGAGTGGTGCAATTTAACGCCGTGCTTTGCTCTGTTACCTCTGGTAAAAGACCAATGAAAAGCTTAATAAATAATTATTCATTCTCTGAAGTGAGAATCGAACCTATAACCTTCGCATTTGCAGTCCTTCGCTTGTGC
The DNA here is from genome assembly GCA_016802625.1 of Heliconius numata. Lineage (NCBI taxonomy): Eukaryota > Metazoa > Arthropoda > Insecta > Lepidoptera > Nymphalidae > Heliconius > Heliconius numata. The sequence goes on along the minus strand of JAEBDU010012556.1, from coordinate 12,117 downwards.
CACGGTGCTACGACGGCCTCTTACTAAACAACGTAGTAAGCAAATTGCAATATGAGTCTATCGTGCCAGACATTATACCTTTACTTACATATTAGATATGTATAAACTGACACTGATAATGAAGTGGCTGGACCACGCAGACACTCGTACGTTTATTAATAAACAAATTTCATATCAAACTCGTTTGAAAAGACAACTTCAACTATGCATCCCATTTACCTACATCAAGTTTTTACTAGTCTATTAATCAAAATTCAATTGAATTTATTACTCTTGACACTTTTGATAAAACTTGAAACTAAATTTATTATCATTTTATATTAATAGTTTTTATTTAATAATAATTTATTTACAAAATAATCAAATAAATATGAAATATTTTTATTCATAAGCTCTAAGTAACAGTAACTACGAGACCAGGTTGTGTGCTCGATTCCCATTCGAAGAAATATTTATTTTTTCATTTCTTCGGTCTAGTATCGAGAGAAAATGCGGCGTTAAGCTCCACTACTCAACGCAATGCCTCCAGAAATCGCAACTATGTACTTATAGGTACTAATACTACAAAATAATATAAACATTAAAATTAAATATCTGACTACGTCGCAAATTTCGCATACAAGGGGGTCGGACCCTCGTCCCCTCGCATGCAGTATCGATTAATGACACCAGTAGCTGCATCAAAATGGGATTCCCGATATTTTACATTCAACTTAACACAGGTGCTTGTAAACCGACACTCGCGTAAGAATCATATGTCTGAAAAAAGTTCAAAGGCCGGTTAAAGCTTATGCTGCTTTTTTTATAGTACTTAAACGATGTTTTCAATAACTATATTCATAATAATATTGAAGCTCAAATAAAAAATATTAAACAAACCTGCGTAGTATTTTTTTCCTCGTTTTAAAAAATGACTAATGGTATAAAAGTGCTGCGTTAAGTTCCGCTGCACGCAATGGTTTCTTTAAGCATACTCCGCAATATCCTGAAATTACGTAAAGGTCAAAAAATATATATTTGAGTCATGCCAACCAATGATCAATGCCAATTAATACTTTTATTACCTAATTTTCTTCGAAGACTAGCTAGTGAAATACTTCAGTGGTGAGGTCATTAGGTATAACCGTTAAACAGATTTAAATGTGGATATTTATAAATCTAGTTCTTCTAGTTGTAAAAATATAAATTTAAAAATATACGCATGTTATCGTAAATTAAAGTTTACATTTATTTTTTTAAATAATTTCTAGACCATAATCTTAAAAATTCTAACCTTCTACACTACATTATTCTTCTATCAAAGATATGTAGGTAAATAACATATTGTTTTTCATTTCCAGACTTTCACAGCATGGTGCAACAGTCACTTAAGGAAAGCTGGCACCGGCATCGAAAACATCGAGGATGACTTCCGTAATGGCCTCAAACTCATGTTGCTGTTGGAAGTCATCTCTGGTGAAACCCTACCCAAGCCCGACCGAGGCAAAATGCGCTTCCACAAGATCGCCAATGTCAACAAGGCTTTGGACTTCATCGCATCTAAAGGTTAGAAATAATTTTGGCAAAGAAAACTTAGTGTTAAATACTTCGTTTATCACTTTCCGCCGAATTCTTGAGGCACTGTGTGTTGAGCCGCGCTTTGCCTCGATCTTGCTTCAATTACATTTTAAAAAAGGTGAGTGTTACGACACTTCGTTTCTCTGTTGAGTGGCGGAAGTCAACGCTGCGTTTTGTCATATTATCAGAACAAGGAAATGCACACTACTAAATTAAATACAGGTTAACGATTCATTTCATTGAAAAAAAAAGCATTACTTTTTTTTCAAGGTTAAAATGAGTATAGTCATCAGTAGTTGCAATAAAATTAATTAACGTTTACATATAATATGTAATTATAAAATGTTATATGTTGAATGTGGGTGTAAATTAAAGATAGATATCCGACAACGATTTGTCATTGCAACAGAGTAATCTTATTATGACTCATATTATATCTATAATTTTAGCATAAACTGAACTTTGAAAAAACATGTCTCGTTTCCACATAACATGTTTTGTTTCATATTAAAAAATAAATTAAAAAAACATGTCCAACTACAAATCTTACAATTACTATTAATAAAACTGGTTAGGCTATTTTATTTAGAATCAACGAATATTCCAAAAAGAAATTCAAATAAACGCAACAAGTAGGACATAAGAGAGACTCTTTATTTTACATATACTACCTTATTGTTATATTAAGAATAATTGTTTATATTATTATACTATATTTTATTAACTCTATTAACTTCGATTACAATTTCAATTAAAATTGGTCATTTTTATTCAATTTTTACTGTTATAAACCCTCACTGTAGTTAAATTCATATCTAGAAAGCTCAATACATTCAGCTTCAATATATGTAGCATCATTAACTCTCTAGTCGTAGAATCTAAATGATCTTTAGCAATCTAAACTAATGGAGGTGTTTATTCTTAGAGCCATTAGGTCAAGGCACCTGTCTACACTCACTACGTCTTACTGAAAGTACTATATGTTTTATCGTGATCAAATTATTAAATAAAACAAATTTCTTATAAGTAAACCGTTAAAAATATGAAGAAAGTTTATGTTAGCCACGAATTTCTAATTGGTTGCTTGTATTCAAACTATTTTTCTCCTTTTCAGGTGTAAAATTGGTATCCATTGGTGCGGAAGAAATCGTTGATGGCAACCTTAAGATGACACTCGGTATGATCTGGACCATTATTCTGAGATTTGCCATCCAAGATATCTCAGTTGAAGAAATGACCGCTAAGGTATATTACAATGAACTTAAAATTTGCTTAATGACTGAATATTCTTAAAAAATTTCAAATATTAAAATTTTTACTTAATTTTGGTTTGGCATCATATCAACTCAAAATTTCTAAGACACATATGACTCAATGGCTATTTTACTTTGCAGGAAGGTCTACTTCTCTGGTGCCAGCGTAAGACAGCACCATACAAGAACGTGAACGTACAGAACTTCCATCTTTCCTTCAAGGACGGTTTGGCGTTCTGCGCTCTCATTCACAGGCACAGACCAGACCTGATCGATTACAGCAAACTCTCTAAGGACAACCCTCTGGAGAACTTAAACACCGCTTTCGATGTCGCCGAGAAATACCTCGATATCCCTCGCATGTTGGACCCCGACGGTAAGAATTTTGAGCTGGCTTATTATATTATGAGATATTATTTAATTTCTTTTAAAATTTTAAATAGATCAATAATTCTAAATACATTTGTTTATAAATTGATAATATATCAGTAAATTAGCAAACGACAACAAATTCAATGTGCATTTTGAAACTGATATTAAAAAAAAATGTAAACAATGAATCACAGTTATAGTGTAATTGCAGACCTTATAAACACGCCAAAGCCGGACGAACGCGCCATTATGACCTATGTGTCATGTTACTACCACGCGTTCCAAGGCGCGCAACAGGTATAAAAAAAAAAACAAAATGGCCGCCACAATACGTTACCCGAGCCCTAACGCCTTTGTGTGTCACTTATAGCATGCTCCGAATGTTAGCAGTGTTCTGTAGGGGATATGTATTGGTAATGGGAGCTCTATGAATAAATAGGGCAAATGTACGAAGTAATCGCAACTGTCTCTATCTGTCGCTTTACGCTTACGCTTGTCCATATAAAAACTTATTGGCTTTATAGTTTAATATACGAATCATTCAATTTATTACTTATTACATACAAAATTCCTTCATTCGAACGGACGACCGTTTGGTGGTTATACCATTTTTCAAGCTCCCATAACCATCCTCCTCTACACGTGTTCTACCAATTTCATATTGTTGACAATTTAATTAATTATACATACATAAATCTATTTAGATACTACTTTTATATTATTACTTGTCGCAGTTGAATAATTTATATTTTAAGTAACACTATTGTAGCTTAATTTCGTAATTAACTTTATGATAACTTAAACAAAAATCGAAGTTCTGGGATGTTTGTATTCGTCTGCTTTCCTCATTTTTATACAGCTTAACGTGCAACAATAAACACTATCTATCTATTAAGACATATATGTTATATATGTATATCTTGATAATATATCAATAACAACATACATACATAATATACAATTTATCTACAGCGAGAGCATATAATGCACCTAGTTTGATAATAATGTTTTTAAAAAATAAAAATAAATTCTACAATTACTATCGTCACGATTTTGCTTATATCAAATCAATAATATTGATAAGGCATCAAGGCTAATAATATCCTGATAAGAAATTGTTAGTTCTTCTCAACAGTAGGGATGATGCGATTTACATTGACAACCTAATTTTAATTATATCAGTTACATAATACACTAAGCAAACCGAGAATACATATTATTAAATCTTAATTATTTATTTAAATCGACACTTTAAGAAAAGATAATTCAATGAGAATTTCTTAACACATAAATACATACAAAAAGCTATACAAAATGCAAACATCCCATTCATATATATAGTATAAACCGCATGAACTAACCCCGTGTCGCTTGCGCGCTAGATCTCCAGAACACGGCGATGCCCGACGAGCGCGCCGTCATGACCTACGTATCTTCATACTACCATTGCTTCTCTGGCGCGCAGAAGGTTCGTTCCTTACCTGTGCTTTTATGTTTTGTATTGTTTTTTTAATATAATACACCAATCTACACTTTCAAATTGTTTAAATACAAAAATACTTCCAAATACACATAACATGAACGGATGGATCAAATTTAATTTCATATGTTTATTTAGTTCATCCAACTTATAATAATATTATTTTAATTCTATACTAGTTATTCTAGTTTTCACTAAATATTATATAGAACTTCAGTTAATTATTTTATTTTATTAAAGGTTTATTATAATACACTTAATATTTTATTTATATTTACTTATACACTTTACAAATAACTTATGAACATGCATATAATAAAAGTAAAACAATTTAAATTTAATTACTTTGCTATTTAACAGGCTGAAACTGCCGCCAACCGCATTTGCAAAGTTCTCAAAGTCAACCAGGAGAACGAACGCCTTATGGAAGAGTACGAACGTCTCGCCAGCGACGTAAGAATCAACAATTTTTTGTATTATATAATAGAAATATACTCTTCTTTGCATATACTATTTATTACTCAATGATTGACAGTACAAATGATTATAATGTTAAATTTGTTGTATATAATAAGATTTTCCGAAATGCCTACGAGATCAGGAAAATAAACATGGAAATATTATAATTGGATATGGAAGGGAAGCATCATAAAATCTACCCAAATAAGGTTTTAAATGATGACTAATATAATATGTAATGTGTATTTCCTTTTATATTTACATGTAGTTATTGGACTGGATCCGGCGCACAATGCCGTGGCTGAACAGCCGCCAAACCGACAACTCGCTTGCCGGTTGCCAGAAGAAACTCGAGGACTACCGTACTTACAGGTATGTAATATATCTACATATATCTGAATACAGAGAAAGTTTATATACTTTGGTACCACTTTCAACAAAAAAGTTAGTTATTAAAATAGTAAATCCTGAAATTTGGGTGTCGAAAAGTCAGAAATGTGCAATGTTGTCGTTTCTCTTATTAGTGCCATGACAATATATTACTAGTAGAATTAAAATAATGCCCAGTCTGGTTAAACAAGAAAAGTATTAAATTTTCTTATAATTACCCATCCTGTCAAACTCAAACCAATACCTATTTATATTTTTTTCAGGCGTAAACACAAGCCACCACGTGTAGAACAGAAGGCCAAACTTGAGACCAACTTTAACACCCTACAAACTAAACTGCGCCTCAGCAACCGCCCCGCTTACATGCCCACTGAAGGCAAGATGGTTTCTGTAAGTATTATATATTTAGTTTTATAAAAATCAGCTCCACGTTGTATTCCGCACACACAGCAGGGTAGCCACAGGGAACCTAGTGTTTCCGTTCCCCACTTCTGCCGAATTCTGGAGTTATTGCGTGTTGAGCGGCAGAACTCATCACCGCGCTTTACCTCGACACCAGAGCGAAGAAATGGAAATATCAATTTAAATAAACATTTCATATCCTCGAGTCAATCAATTTATCTTTGAAGTAAAACTTAAAGAAGTTTTACTTTAAAGATAAATTGATTTTAAAAAGATGTCTTACATTTACTTTCTTTTATTTATTTTACTTAGGACATCGCCCAAGCATGGAAGGGTCTTGAAATCGCCGAAAAGGCATTCGAAGAATGGCTCTTGAGCGAGATGATGCGTCTTGAGCGTCTCGAATATCTTGCTCAGAAGTTCAAGCACAAGGCCGACATCCACGAAGACTGGACCAGAGGTAAATAAATCTATTACTAATTGAAATTTAAAAAAGTCTGGCTCGATTGACCAAAATAATGATGAAAGATGTGGGCGGAGAATGGCTTATTTTAATTTCCTCTTTCTGGGTTCAAGATTTCGCGTGGCGTTAAGTTCCACCACTCAAAACGAAAAAAAAAGTTTTATGCGTGGGTGACAGTGTCTTAACACTGATCTCGCCGGCTACTTTGCTATATGTGAGATACAGCATAATGCTAAAAAACCTTATTCTTAAACAAACACTTATAAATCAAACCCAATAATAAATTCCACAGGAAAAGAAGAAATGCTCCAATCGCAAGACTACAGGCAATGCAAGTTGTACGACATCAAGGCTCTGAAGAAGAAGCACGAGGCGTTCGAGTCCGATCTCGCCGCGCACCAGGACCGCGTGGAACAGATCGCGGCCATTGCACAGGAGTTGAAGTATGTTTATTTTATTTAAATTATTTATTTCTTTTTGTTGTAACTACCATATCCTATTAATAAGTACATAATATTATATACTCAAAATTCGATGCTTCGGCGCTACTAGGTTTTTCCATTTTGTTCCAATTTGTTTTGTCTGTGACGAAGGTCTTAAATCAGACCTGAGGATTGACTAAAAAATTGTAGGAGCCGTTTTTAATTTCATTTTTAATTTCGTACTTCCCCAGCACACTAGAGTACCACGAGGTAGCCAGCGTGAACGCGCGCTGCCAGCGCATCTGCGGGCAGTGGGACCGGCTGGGCGCGCTCACGCAGCGTCGCCGCGCTGCTCTCGACGACGCCGAGCGCGTGCTCGAGCAGATCGACCTGCTGCACCTCGAGTTCGCGAAGCGCGCTGCGCCCTTCAACAACTGGTAACTGACTAATAGATATTGACGAGTGGCGAAGCTAAACGCTGCACATTGTCCTAGTATTTATAGTCGGTACACTGTGCCTCTGCAAGACGACCGCCTAAGTGTAAACCAAATATTTTATTTCATTTCTTATTTACTATGGACGACTTCGATGACTTTTTCTGCTGTTTACATCTGTTTTCTGTGCTAAGTAATTTGAGGCGATTGGATAAAATTTGTGAAGACCTGGTATTAGAAAAAAAATATTATTTTTACTTCACGCTATATTCCGCTTCTAACAAGTAGCCCTTGCCCACTAAAGTCTCAATGTTATTACATTTATTAAGTCGCTCTTTTAATTAACAACAAGCAACTTCTCTAAATATACATTTTCTATTACAATCAGGCTGGACGGCACACGCGAGGACCTGGTAGATATGTTCATCGTCCACACCATCGAAGAGATCTCCGGCCTGATGGACGCCCACGCGCGTTTCAAGGCTACTCTGGGAGAAGCTGATAAAGAATACCAAGCGATTGTGAACTTAGTACACCAGGTGGAAGCCACTGTGAAGCAGCACCAAATTCCCGGTGGCTTGGAGAACCCATACACCGCTCTTACTGCTCATGTTAGTAACAATGTTTTATATATTAAATACTATTTCATACATTTTATTGTCCATATATGCACTGATTTTATTTTAAATATGTTTTCTATAAAAAAATTTAAAAACAAGTTGTATAGAAAATGAAGATTGAGATGATTAGTCCATTACCATTTATTTCTATGTATACAGAGACACATTGTTAGCAATAGAAAATATAACTACACATTAAATATAAATCAATATCATACTTTAGTATAGCTTACCTCTACAATGTAACTAAGCCCGTACTTATATTACCAAGGAATACAAATATTACATAATTATGATCACCAGGAACTCAACCGCAAATGGTCGGACGTGCGTCAACTAGTCCCGCAGCGCGACGCCACGCTGGCCGCCGAGCTGCGCAAGCAGCAGAACAACGAGACCCTGAGACGCCAGTTCGCGGAGAAGGCCAACGCCGTCGGGCCGTGGATCGAGAGGCAGATGGACGCCGTCACCGCCATCGGCATGGGACTGCAGGTATATTTATATACTATATACTGTAACAACACAAACGGCCCGATATGTCAAAGATACAAACTGAAACTGAATTGAAATTTCTTTCATTCACATCTTTTGAAATTTGCACAGAAAAACACATAAGGAAAAACTTTTGACCACCAACATTTTCATTGAAATTAACATTAATATCCTAAAATTAAACTTAAGACGAGAATAATTTTGAATACAAATCTCAAATTATAAAAAACAGCAGGGTAGGACTTGGTATTAAGGCACTCCATTCCTCGTTCCTTTCCATACAATTTTTGTATCGTTGTATGTTGAGATGGCGTGAACTCAACACAGCGCTTTGTCTTGTCTACTTTATCATGATTTTAAATCAAATTTACAGGGCTCGCTAGAAGACCAGCTGCACAGGCTGAAGGAGTATGAAGCCGGAGTATACGCGTACAAACCACACATTGAAGAGCTAGAACGTATCCACCAAGCTGTACAGGAGGGCATGATCTTTGAGAACAGGTTTGTGTCTTGTATTTTAAATTTAATTTTATAAAGTGATTACACTTCATAAAATTATATATTATAAAAGGAATAGAAGAGAATAAAAAAGAATAGAGATTATAATAAGTTTTCTTAATAGAATCTTAAAAAACTATATTTTGATTTATAATTATAACCAAACTCAAATACAGTGGAATTAGTAAAAGACACGACAGTGTCAAACTGAGTTTAAAAACTAAAAAGTGAAAAAGTATCTATAATACCAATAGTACTAGTATCAATACTATATCCGAATCTGCTTATCTTAAAATAAACAAAAAAAGACATATTTTCCACTATAAATATCCCCATTTCCGCAGGTATTCTCAATACACAATGGAGACACTCCGCGTCGGCTGGGAACAACTGCTAACGTCCATCAATCGCACCATCAACGAGGTCGAGAACCAGATCCTCACGCGCGACTCTAAGGGCATCACGCAAGAACAGCTGACAGAGTTCCGCGCTTCGTTCAACCACTTTGATAAAAATCGTACTGGTATGTTTATTTAATGAGACTATAGGGTTTACAGTAGGGTTGGCGAGTTGTGGTCATTCTGAAGTTGTAGATAGCAGATTTAATTTTAGATTTTTTTATGGAGTGACAAGTACTTTATGAATTATCAGAGATATACGCCAACGCTTGAGCATAATGCGTATCTTATGCCTACATAGGGATGGCCCTGCTCACAGTGCACCAATATCCACGCCAAGGATTATTTACTGTGCCAGTTTATATATGACACACAGTAAATAATATACGATTATTTACTCGTGTCTGTCTTCACAACACTCAAACTATTTGTCGGGCTATACTTTTGATTATTTCCTTCTCGAATGAACAATGTACAAAAGTTCAAAAAGCCTTAAGAGTATTCTTTTTATATTTGTATACCTATATTCACATCCCAAAATGTATAGCGGTTTCGGTAACTTTTTTTTCTATTGACAGCTATTTTTAATTATAAATAAATATATTGATCCCAGAGTTCCTTTTAGTAAATCATACTAAAGCAAAACAAAATTTTAAAACAGGTCGTTTAGCACCAGAAGAGCTGAAGTCCTGCTTAGTGTCTCTCGGCTACAGCATCGGTAAAGACCGTCAAGGGGAACTCGACTTCCAACGTATTCTGGCCGTTGTTGATCCTAATAATACTGGTAATGTTACTATTAATAATTATTTTTCTGGAAGCTAAGATAAACTAGTGTTAAGTAACTAATATAAAATACTAAAATATAAAAACTGAACTGAAACATGAACATAGTTTTAACATGTACAATAATTTTCAAAACAAAATTTATTTTCAGAATTAAAAACCTCAACATTTTTAATATAAATAAAAGGAAAATATCATAAACTAAACTGACTATATCCCTAGGTTACGTCTCATTCGATGCTTTCCTCGACTTCATGACCCGGGAGTCCACCGACACCGATACTGCTGAACAGGTCATCGACAGCTTCAGGATCTTAGCTGGCGATAAGGTAATGAAATTCATTTACTTATATTGTCCTATGCGTTAATTTTTAAATAGTGATTTGCTCTCAAATGTCTGATTGCGGGAAATAAACCAAGAAAAACATAGTTCATAAAACATAGTTAATTCAAACAAATATCAATGTTAATCATATTTTATATGAATAATAAATAAAAAATCAGCTTTACGCTGTATCCCACCCACGGCATGGTAGGCAGGGGAAACCTAATATTAAGACACTCCGTTTCCCATTTTCCGCCGAATTCTGGAGGCATTGCTTGTTGAGTGCCTAAACTCAACGCCGCTCTTTGCTTCGACACCAGAGCGAAGAGTTAAAAAAATATAAATAAATATTTCATTTCCTCGAATAGGGATCGAAACGAAGAATATTTTCCAACAAACATAAAATAAATAATCTATATATCTATCCCCCCAGCCCTACATAACTGCGGACGAGCTGCGTCGCGAGCTGCCACCGGACCAGGCGGAGTACTGCGTGGCGCGCATGCCGCCCTACCGCGGGCCCAACGCGCCGCCCCACGCGCTCGACTACATGGCCTTCTCTACCGCGCTCTACGGGGAGACCGACCTCTAAGTACGTAGCTCTATGGGGAGACCGATCTCTAGGTACACATTATATCCATAAATCATCAGCCATCACCATATACGTACAACATACACCTGTTTTTATCCACTACTAGACGCAAGCTGCTAGTGGCACTCCAATGATGACGTACCTACCAAATAAATTGTAGATATTTTTGTTATATCAAAATAAATGTTTATCTTTTTCTCACTTTTCATATAAAAATGTCCAACAATCAGCAGAACTCTTATCAAACTACACAGAAATACCACATGTATTTCTAGTATTACATATAAAAAGGAGAGTACATACAATTTGAATCCACAACCTATATAATTCTACTGCACTATAAGCAGTATATAGCCACCTTATAATAGAACAATTGAAACTAATAATAAAATAACACATTATTGGCAAGTTCCCAACGCAATGTTATTGTCTTGTGCCAAAATTCGTAGGCATAAATATATTTAAATATAAATATAGCTATATCCCTCCCTAACTATGAAAGCAAAAGTAAATTCCATTCTGCTTATATATTCACATAGGAAATAGGAGTTGTTGGAAACTATTAACTCTCCCGTATATCTATCTGTTTGTCGTATATCATATGAATTGTAATCCGTGCACTGTCTCTGAGTCACTCAGTCTCAAAAGTATTTTACATATGTTTTATGGATTATAGAAACCCAAAAAAAATCAACTAACAATATATTTATATAAATACAGGTCAATCAGTCACCATCGGACATCATCAGTCATCATCAGAGACTCGGCGAGGCTTGGCGCGACGTAGAGGGGACGCTCCGATATAATAACACAAAAATTATTTTCTTACTTTGACCTCATTTCGCCCTAACCAGGTCAATTTAACGCAAAACAATTTTTGTGCCAATTTAGACTTTACAGTTCTGTATTAAAAAAATGTGCAATCTTAAAACCAAAAATGCCATTAACTTTCCTACCACTTTACCCACTTTTGGCTCAAATCAGAAGGAATATGTGTATTTTAACTATAACTATACTATTTATATATTAGAGTTAGGATTTTTTTATCTTTGTATGAAATTATGGGGAAAGTCACAAATTGATTATTTAGTAAGTTAAAGATGGTGCTAATGTTAGACTCGGCTAATGTGTGACACCAATATGAGACTCGTTCACATTGTAAGAATGTTTTTTTTTT
>JAEBDU010012553.1:0-58024 GCA_016802625.1 Heliconius numata | reverse complement strand
ATGGGTTCGTTTTCCACTCGAGGACATATCTTAAAAGTAGGCTCTATCTGCCAACCCTACTACATCCAGGATACAGAGTGAAGATGAAAAAATATATATTTTTCGGCCTAAGATATTCAGCATAAGGTTATTTATTAATTATTTTTTGTAGTCTGTACCTACTTATCAATATCAGCCATAAATTAAAACTTTCAATATTATAAACTCCAAAAAACAGTTTCACCCACAGTTTACATTGACTCGGCGGCATCATCACAAAAGGGGGGAGGACTTTAATGATGACTGATAGACAGTATAAGCTCTCAAACATTATGAGTAGACTGTACACGAACGTAAGACTGACAGCTAATTGGAATCAGAGCTTAATTAACTTTTTGATGGTTAAAAGCTCAAAAGTTGTATTGGGTAATTTAACCCTGAACTTATTGTATGTATATCGTTTTGGGCCACGACTACCCCCAATTATAATTATAATAACGCACAACGCTGTTCTACTGTCAGCCATATGACATTCTGTTTGTGAACTCGATACATGAATCATTTATTGCTTCATTAGCGATCTACAATGAGATCTAAATTAGACGGTAAGCAGCCCGATACTATTCTGTTGATACGTTGCAATAGTGACCACCATGTATATCATATTTATATGTGCTTTTGATAAGTAATTTAAATTAACGTTATTCTTCTTCTTTCGAAGATTTTGTATGTACCATTTTATATCGAATTTAAATTAACGTTATTCTTCTTCTTTCACAGATTCGCTCTTTTTTATAGAGCTTTTGTGCAGAAGGCGATTTTTATATATGGAAGAATAAATTCTACTAATAGTTATAATAACATTGCTAACTTTTTTCTTAAACAAATTATGTACAATATAGATTACAAAATACACTACAAATTATAAAATGTATAATTTTATACTCTCAAGAACGTAAAATTTTTCAACATCACAAAATTGTTGATTTTGATCACATGTGATTTCAGTTACTAAAAACATAGAAAAACATCCAGAGGCCGACACAAGCGAGTGACTATAAATGCAACGGTTGTTGGTTCGATTCCCACTCGGAGAAATTAATTTATATTTATTAATATTTTAATTTTTTCATTCTGGTAATAAGGCAAAGCGCGACGTTCACTTCTGCCACTCAACACGCAATGCCTCAAAAATGACGAAAAATAGCTAACGGAGTGACTTAACACTAAGTTCCCTCTGCCTATAAATAAATACAAATAATAATAAAAACTTGCGACAACGGCATTAAACGCCGCCGTCTCGTTTCAAACCAACAATGGGTAATGGCCCAACGGTAAATCACGTAGGAGGTAGGTACTGTGACCGGGAGTGTAAGGCGGCTTACATTACGCACCTGTCCGTTTGGGATATTCGTAAATTTTTTTTTAATATATTATTCTTACTTTTTTTTTGCTTTTATGCTGTATTTTCCGAATAAGAATAAGCAGAGGGAACCTGGGAACTCCATCCCCCATAAAGATTTAGATTTTTTTAATACTAGATACCACCTATATCCCATTACGAAGAAAGTCGAGAGTTTTTAAGTTAAAATTATTTTTTCATTATAAATGCCTTTGAAAATATCAACTATATATTTTTTTATACAATTTACTTAGTAATTAGTTTCAAAGATATATATATGCTTGGTATATTTGAATTTAAATATAACGTTATAAATATAAAAAATAGACTTTTTATATAGCAACAAATATTACGAGAAATGATAAACATGTCAAAGTTAAAACAACCCTAATAAATACTTATGTAGACCCGTCCTAAGTCTAGACCAACCCTAAATAACGGGGGTCGAACTCCCTACTAATTTACGTGTACGCTATAATGTGTCATCAGCTCTGTGAATGTAGGAGTACGCTACAGTACGATTAACGAGTCGTGGCCTCCCTAAATTCAGCTGTAAATACCTTCACTGAATTAATTTTAGATGTTTTCTTACTTGTAATTAAGTAAACAATGCATAAAAATTAAAAAAACCTAACGAAGTGGCCACTACTCGTCAACCGTACTGTACGCTTGTACAGTAGTTTTAGATAGAAACTGTTGTGGCATTCAATTTGCAACGTGGTTGTTCTATTCGATGGTTAGTTGTTTAGCTTTGTTTTTGATTAGACATGGCTTAATTAGTGGGGGATTTTGTTTAATTATGATTAATATTAATATTTAAAATATAATATTTAAGTTAAAATACTTATTAGAAAGCGTATATTATATTTAAACGTAGCGGGATTTGAACCCGTGGCTCTTGGAAACTGTCTAAAGATCGAGCTATTTAAATCATCAAAATTAAAAGAACTTAGACATAGACTATTTTTAAGACTTTTATTATTTAAATATCTGGAACTAAAAATTAATAAAAACCATAAGCACTTATCAGCGCTACCACCCCAGTATTAATATTCGCATTAAATTAACTACTTCCGTCTGAAGGCGGAAAGTTACGACACTCTATACCTATTAAACGAACGTCGTTTGGTACTTTGCCAACTTTATAATATGTTTTTATTGAATTAGTAGAGAGTAAACTCTTAATTTTTGTGAATGGAAGGAGTACGATATTAGGGCTAAGTTGGTAAATATCTGCTAGTGTGTATCATTCACACTTATGAATTATGAGAAAGATATTAAGTACTAAGTTCCCAGGTTCCCTTTGCCTATACCTTAATACTGAATTTTCTTACATACTCAGTTTTATACATATCTTTTATTTTCAGCTTCACGCGTATAGGCAGGGTAGGCAAGTAGTGTTAAGACACTCCGCCGAACTTTTGAGGCATTCCGTATTGACTTGCAGAACTCAATGCCGCGTTTAACCTTGATATCAGAACGAAGAAATGAAAATTCATTACCCCTAATGGGAATCCAATCCACAAGTGCCCCTACTCCATAACCATCATATATATACATCTATATAGATTTTTTTTAAATGACAAATGACGTCATAGCCATGTCTGCACGCGACAGATCATAAAACACATGGAAAGTTCCGCAGTACTGCCAGACGGACTATACGAGTATAAGCAGGAATTCCATTCAGCCGATACCGTTCCAACACTTTCGATAATAAATTAATTTTTAACAAAAAGAAAAACCGACTTCTAACAACGAACTAAAAAGTGAAAAATAATTTTACAAAGATTTTATAATTTTGAAGTCGGTGTCAAACTACTGCTACAACAACCTTACCACAATATCTAATTACTAAGCCTGTTTGTTTTACTTGACACCGACTTCAAAATTATAAAATCTTTGTAAAATTATTTTTCACTTTTTAGTTCGTTGTTAGAAGTCGGTTTTTCTTTTTGTTAAAAATTAATTTATTTTATGATTTTAAGTGATGGGTAGATCTTAAAATGATGCTTCTTAAACGAGTGGTGATGGTGGTGGTAGTGGTTGTCAACGAGTGGTTGTGATTGTCCTATGTAAAACTTCATTTAATTAGGTATTATTTTTGTGCAAAGTTACATTTTGGTATATTAACAAGAACATACATAAAAAGTATTGGGGCGAATTGGGAATCTCCCTTCTTTGAAGTTGGTTGAAAATGAGAACATCCTCTTTTTTGAGGTTGGTTAAAAAGAAATGCAACCATCAGGAATCTCACTTCTGACATCAATTTAAAAAGTTTTTGCGTGTAACTATTACAGTATAATCAATTTTTTACCAAAAAAAACAAACTTTCTCAATTTTCTCCGGATTCCATAATAGGAACCTAACTAAACTTTCACCAAATTATCCTTAAAGTGTATCCTTTCAAATAAAAAAAGAATCATCAAAATCGGTTTGCGCGACATTGAGTTATTCGGCTATTAGTCGCGCACATGCTTAATGCAAATTTAAGACTTATGTGATTTTCTCATGGATACCATTGTCAGACATGGACCAAAAAAAAATGGGACCATTCGGGAAGCTATACCTTTCGAATAAAAAAAAAATATCAAAATCGGTTCACCCAGTTAAAAGTTATGAGGTAACAAACATAAAAAAAAAAAATACAGTCGAATTGATAACCTCCTTTTCTTACAGAAGTCGGTTAAAAACACTCTTTGTTCCGTACAATATATCATTTTCACTTTATTAATCGTTGAAAACGTCTAAGAATTCGATATTGTTACAGTTGTAAACGGAAAATTCAAAAAGAAAAATGGAATTGTAGGATTTTTTTCCGTTTTTTTTTTTTCAATTTTACACAACGGTTCTAATTCTTTGTGTTATAACAGAAAGATTTTGATGAAACTAAAGTTTTTGGTATAAGTAAGAAAAATAAAATTTGAATATATTCTACTACAACTATAAAATAAATAATATTTGAACCATTCGATAAAAAGTCCGCCGAATTTTGGAGACATCCTGGTGTGTTGAGTGGCGGAGCTCACTGTAAACGCTGCAGGTTGTAGCTTCGAATTCCACTCGAGAAAATGAAATATAAATAAAACTAGTACTTCTCAAAAGCTTATCTAAGTAAGTAGGCAAATTAAAAAAAAACTCAAAAGTCCATTTTTATTTTATCTATCACAACATTGACAAACACACTAAAAATATAATCGAACCTAAACCTACAAAGCCACATACAACCAGAATAGCAACCAAAATAAAATATGTTTTACGTTCTGTTTTACGCATTCTCATAAAAGCACCAATTATTCACACAGCGTGTGTTGAAACGGAACTGAGACGTTGATGGCGGTAAAGCTTAAAAGCGGAGCTTATATTAAAGTAGTTTCTTTCTAATTATATACTTCAATTTTGAATGGAATGATTTAATAAATTGTTAGTTTTGTTTCTTTTTAGGCATTATAAGATACATATATAAGATATGTTTCATTAAAAAAAAAATGCACATATAATAGTAACTTTAAAAATACTTTAAATAACTTTTCGTTTTAAAAATTACTTTAATTTAAATAAGTTCACAATTCGAACTGAGAAGTTTCATCAAACTGACGAAATATTTTAATAACAAATATTTTCTTTTAATATTTGAGAAATTCGTCAAAAAATATTTCTTAAGTTTCATGAAAATACCTTAATGTTTTTAAATAGAAAAAATTTCAGACTTCGTCTATCGTATCTCATCT
The DNA here is from genome assembly GCA_016802625.1 of Heliconius numata. NCBI lineage: Eukaryota > Metazoa > Arthropoda > Insecta > Lepidoptera > Nymphalidae > Heliconius > Heliconius numata. The sequence continues at coordinate 52,912 of JAEBDU010012553.1, read as the reverse complement.
CGTATCTTCTTCGTATACATAATAAAAATAACAATATAGTACTAATATAAAAATAAAAAGAAATTTCTAAAGAATAACTTATTTCAACCACACAGTAATAAAAACGACTTTAATACGAATATAAAAAAAAAGAAAATTCACATAATACATTAGGTATATTGTAAGAAAAATATTTTCACTAATATAGAAAGCAAATAAGGGATATGCCATACATATATCAAGAGGAAGATTTGTGCGACGCGAGTCTGAGAACCCGAAATAATATACAACCGGGTGAAGTAACGACACCGCGAGACGAATGGGAATGTCGGAGTGAAATGAGATGATAACATTTAGGTTCCCGCTGTATCCCGCACATAGCAGGGTAGGCAGAGGGAACCTAGGAACTTAGTTTTAAGCCACTTCTCATTAACACACTATCTTTCTCCACTTTTATTCCAGTAATAATTTTATTTTATATCCTACTAGCGGACGCGCGCAGCTTCGCTTGCGTATTTAGGAGTGAATTCTAATAACCCATGAAACATGTGTTCAATGAAATATTTTTAAGAGTCTAAATTTCAAATTTTATAAAAATCGGTGGCGGTTTGAAGATTTTTTCCATACAAACTTTCAACCCCTTATTTGCACCCTTAGGGGAAGAATTCTAGAAAACGATGAAACACGTGTTCAACTAAATACTTTTAAAAATCTAAATTTTAAGTTTTATAAAAATCGGTGCCAATTTAAATTTTTTTCATACAAACTTTGAACCCCTATTTCACCCCTTTAGAGTTAAAATTTTTCAAAATCCCTTCTTAGTGGATGTCCAGAATACGAAAGTAAACTTCTGTCCAAATTCCACGTTTCTACGCACAGCGGTTACGGCTGTGCGTGCGTCTTACCTGAGTCAGTGAGGACAAGTCCTTTTATATATATAGATAATATTTTCATTTCATTTTATGATATATTTAATGTATTCATTTCCACTCTCTCTCGTTACTCTGGTAACGAGGCAAAGCGCGGGGTTGAGTTCCACTTTGAACTTTGAAAATGGGGACCCTCAGGTGCCCTCAGTCTACCTTGCTATACGCTAGATACAGCGTTAAGCTAAGCAAACTAAAAACAAAAGTAAAGATAAGCCAAGATAATAAAATATATATAAAACAAACATTACCTTTTCCAATTCGTCTCGCACGGAGCGTAAACGTTTCGCATCAAACGAGTCGGGGGCGTGAGCGCGTATTTGGGCGTCTGCTTCGCGCGCCGCCCGCCCCAGTTCCTCTTCGCGTGCCTATAAGAAAATTATATTACATATTAATATATGTTATTTTTATTAGCATATGTTGTTATTAATATTTGTTACTAATGGATCGTTATAGGTTCGATTTCTACTCGGGTGAATGAGTTGTTTCATTTTTTAACGCTATCAAGAGAAAGTGCGGCGTTAAGTTTAACCAGTCAAGAAGCAAAGCCTCGATATGGATCAACGGTACATTTTTATGTCTAAACATACTTGTTAATATATTATGTTTAGATATAAAAACGTAATTTACAAGCGGTTTGTTACAAAAATAAATCATTAATTTAACAGAATATTGTTCTAATAATGGATTTTGCCATGGTGTTCTTAAACTATTGTCTATTTTAAAAAAAAATATCTGAAATATACAATTAATCTAGTAATAATACTTAAAAATATACCAAATAAATCAAATTGAACTTAAAATAAATTGAAAAAAAATTTGAAAAAATGTACATTTCTTTTTATTTGAATCCTGTACCTACGAGCACTTACATTAAAGTAACGTGAAAGCTTTCAAAGTTAGATGAATAATATCAAACTTTTAAGTCAACTATGCTACAGTAAGTTGAAAAATGTCTGTGTGAAACTATGAGAATAAAATACTAGAATTTTTGTTAGAAACTTTTAGTTAGAATCTTTATCTGAATAAAAAGAGAGTTAAACTAGCAACTAGCTACTGATATCATATAATAAAATATATGTGGTTACATTAAACTTACATGTCTTCTACAATAGTTGAAATAGTTAATACTAACAAGTATGTTATTATTTCTATCTTTTTATCTCATTGATTATATATAGAGAACTAGTGGACCCGAACGCGGCTACGCCCGCTTAAAGTATACGAATATTTATTTAATATATTTATGAAATTATTTTCAGTTTTCAATAGAGAGATGCGTTAAGCAAGCTCATTTTGGGTGACGTTTTCTAACCACAAACTTTGCAAATCGTTGCTTAGCAACGGTTGTTATTAACATGGCAGAATAAATTGCATGTCAAATTAATAAGTATTTTAATATATTGGTATATATCGAAAATATTACCAAATATGAGGGAAAAAAGTATCCTATGTTCATCCTGAGACCCTCAAGTATCTCTATTAAATTAGCGGTTTGGCCCTGATTGTGTAACAGACAGACAGACAGACAGAGTTACCTTCGATTTATAATATAGGTATGGATAGAAGAAGAACAACTCTCTCTCAAAACTTATAAAGCTTTAATTTAAAGAAAAATCGAACCAATATCTAAAGATCTAGTTTAAGAACATAAAAATCTTACAACCTAACCTACTATTATTTAGTCTAAAACAATAAAATAACAAATTTTAAAAAATTCCAAATACAACAAAAACAAACAAAACATATCCAATACATTATATATATAGTGAGCACACCGTCAACGGTTTCATGCACCATAGGTCCAAGCAATAAATTCGTTTTACGACCGCAAAGCCAGCGTGCACCTCTCCACTAAGTTTTGTTGAAGCAATAACTTAGTATGAAACTAAACTATTTTTTATGTATTGATATTTGTACTAGCATTTTAAAATTTTATATGGTAAAATTGATAAATCGCCAAAATTAAATCTTTTTATTTCTGTATAATATACCTAGATTTTTATTCGCTTCATGAATGTCATACAAGGAGCAAAGTAAGCAAAGGGAATCTAGTGTTAAGACACTCCATTGTCAATCTTTGGCCCAGTGTTACATAGTGTCTCTATATAACACTGTTTTTTCACTTCAGATTGTGGAAATGAAGTAATTTAAAATATAATTATTCTTCAAAGAAGTTAGATATTTTAATATTATAAAAAGAAATATAAACATAGCCATATTGATGTATTGGGACCAAAAAGTAGTCAAAAAAAGTTATTTCCATTTTACTTGCTCTGGTAACAAGACAAAGTGCGGAATTCAGATCCACCTTTCAACACACAATGTGAAAAAATACTTAACACTAGGTTCTCTCTGCCTTTGCTGTATGTAAGATTCAACGTGAAAGTATAAAAAAAAATATTTATTAAACCGCTTATAATCACCGATTACCGACATTCTCAGTTCCGAATGCTATAGATAAAAAATATACTATATTCTGAATATACAATTAACACCAATTAAAGTTAATTCCAATCAAAAGCTCCATATCAATTGGCTCTTACGTAAATATCCTGTCGACACACACTGGTGGTGGAAACGTTAACAGCAATGCTATAGATTAGAGAGTGTTCTCTCCAATTCGTGATTCTATTGAACGATTTCAATGTATAGAAGTATTGTTTTACATAGTAAGTACTGTAGGAAAATTTTAGCTGCATTTATTTTAAATTAAATAATTTTTAGGTTCGCGCTGTATTCCGTATATAGCTGAATAGACAGAGAGAACTGAGAGAAAAAGAGAACCTAATAGTTTCGCCGTAATTGTGTATCATTTGTATGTTGCGAGGAATTACGTACCTAGCTAGTTATGCCTAGTGAAGAATATATACCCCAAGTGACAATCGAACCCACAATCATCGTATTTACGCACGGTTTTACCATTGTACCATGACGGCCTCAATATCCTTCCTTTTCATCAATAACGCTAAAAACAATAACTAGATCGTATCTCGTTTAACAAACAAGTGTCGCGTGTTAAAGTGTTGACAGTAGAAGCGTTATTCCCCCAGCTCGATGACAGAATCGATTATTGTCGATAGCTTTCGGTTATATATCGGTTTCTACGAATTACTCGCGCTATATTGTTGTCGATTTGCGTACGTACTTTACTTGTACATTCCGTTTAGTATGAGACAGACAGACAGATTGTTTAAATGTAATATTAACTTTGAAGACGGGTAAGATATTATGTATATTTACTTATTTAATATATAGGGGATCGAACCCACAACCGTCGCGTTAGTCACACCTTTGTGGGCACAAGACCTGCCTCACGACGGCCTCGTACAGGTACATAATTTTCAATTGTATAACACTTCAGAAATTTATATACATTTTCTGTTTTGTTCTCTTCTTTTCATTATGGCGTTCTAGCTAGAAGAAACTAACATCTATTGCCTAATTTTTTTCGTAGCATTCCCTTTCCTTGTCCATTTAAGAATAAACAATCTATTCTTATTATCAAAAGCTATCATCATACTAAACACATAATTTCATACGGAAATCGAACCGATAACCCTTGTACATAAAACCTCACACGTACCGGACACCACGTGCCGTATCGCACGTCGCGATCGATTAATTCCTATGACAAGAATTGAGTAGCCCACCGATATCTCGCTAACTGCACGGGCTTGTCGCGTCGGCGTTAACGATTTGACCACCGTTGTGTGGACAGAACGTTTTGACTGACTTAACTGACTTTTGTTGATTGTTAATTTGATGTTTTTATAATGTTGAAGTATTTGACATTTTTGTCTTTAAATCTCTGGGTGTTAGCTACTTTTTGATATCAGAAATATAGCATATATTAGAATTTTGAACAACAAACTGAAAAAAATTGCGTAATAATATTAAACGTAATAGTTTTGTAAAATAAACAGTGTGAAACAATGTGTCTAGGTCGCATAGCCGGGTGGGCAGTGCCCACTCCAGACTAGTCTGGTGCCCATTCCAGAAAAATACAAATTTACAAAAAGACTGCCCCGAAAGTTAAAAAAAAAACATTTACACAAACATATCTGATCAAAGCTAAAGTCCAAACCTCCCTCCTCAGAAACCATCTATAGATATCCTAATGACAGCAAGTGCAAATAATATAAAACGAAAAAAAAGTTTGCCTTTATAATCAACATTTATAATATTGAAAATTTCAGTAAAATTATTTAAAATACTTATTACAAATTTAATATTTTAAACAAAAAAATCATACCACATACCAACAAAAAAACCAAAAATAAACCTTCAAAGGCACAAATCTCATAACCAAAAAAAAAACCACCGTATCTCACTACTATATCACTATATCACTATCAGTTCAAGAAAACCGCACTAAACCCGCGCAATAACTCATCACATTCAGAATCACTAGAGAAAATCCCGAAAAACAAACGGCCCCGACGCGACGGACACTCACTGATCGTGGACGAGACTAGCTCCGGCGTTATGTACCGATATATTTCATTTCCAAATTTCACTCCCAACACTCAACTTTAAACCCTAAAGCATTGACTATATGAATTATAATACGTTAACCCTGTTAATGTATGTACGTCTGTCTGTTCGTAAGTATAGGAGATGGGACAGGAATATTCTCATGACTTCAGAAATAGCTTACTCGTGGTAGGTGCGCTCCCTGAATACCTATCTGGAATACATTTTTATTTTAATCCCTTATATAGATGGCTATTTTAAACTTATTATGGTGATAATATTTTTATAATAAAAGGAATAGGAAAAAGGAATGACAAATAAGTTTAGGTCTTTTGCGGCGCAAACCGCACCGTTTGTAAACGGTTGTGGATTCGGTTCTCACTTGAGGAACTAAAATATTTCATAGTTTTATGTCCTTGCTTTAGTAACGAGACATAACGCGGCGTTGAGTCCCGCCATTTAACACATAAACGCGTGAAACAAAAAAAACTATGTGTATGTAGATACTGTTTCTTATTTAAAAATAGATTTCTAAAAGTATTACTTTTGTCTTTTACAGTTCCATTGTAAATATAATATCATAATATATTGGCACTTATTTTTAAACGTTTTAATAAGAGAAAAACACTTATTTCTTCCGGAAGTAACAAATAATTTCATATATATATATATATAGATTTATGAATAAAACCAGCTATTCTGGACTTCGTTTCGGGCGTGCATCGTGTAAACAATGTAAAATGCTATGAAATTACTGCTATACCATGTCTATGTAAACGTTTTCTGTTTGATATATACCATTTATATTTAATCGTTGATGAGAGTTTTATTTTTATTAAGATAATAGAAAAATATATGTTTAAGAAGAAACCATAAAATATTTTTAAGATCTTATTTTATAACATCACATATTTAATGTTTAATTTTTTTATTGTAATATTCTGCAGATTTAAAACTTAAACTACTATAAAAATACACAATTATTATGTAACAAACAAAAGTCCAAAAAATCTCTAAAACCACATACATATACAAAATAAAGAAACCATAAACCGTTTCGGAGTTAGTATCAAAGGTGAGGTCGTTTAGGCCTCACGGGTAATGCCTTTTTAATCCCACTAGAGTACAGATGTCACTACACCGTTTACGCTATAGCTACGGAACGACACGACAAAAATAAAACTTCTATTTCGAGCATTTTATTCACATTCTTTAGTATTACGTGTGCGTTGTGTGCAATTTATTGATTGCTATTTGTGGACAGCGTGTGACTGTAAGTGGGACAGGTTGTGGGTTCGATTTTCATTTGAGGAAAGGAAATATTTAGTATTTTCTTTACTGTGGTGTCGAGGTAAAGCGCAGCGTTGAAGTTCGCCACTCAACGCCCAATGACTCCAGAATTCGGCGGATTCTGCCTACCCTGCTATATTAGGCATGCAGTGTATAGCTTTAAAGTAAGAATAAAATTAGAGAGCGTCAAGAATATGAAAACACACGAATATGAAAACACATGCATTTATTTACTAAAATATTTATTTTTCAGCTTTGCGCTATTGTAACACACGGTAGAAGGTATGGAGAACCTAGTGTTAAGACCTCAATTCTCTACTTTTAGTGCCAACCATTTTCCGAAAGCCAAAAATGGCTGAAGTCAACGCCTAGACTTATACAAGAAAAATCATGGAACCAAAAATTTCAAAACATCGTAAAAATTCAATCTAGTATTTAAAAAAACACAATTTCCTAGGTCGAAATAACTTCCTGGGCAGCAACCGTCCCGCGGGAGGAGCTCAGACGGATGAATGAGGCATGTAATCACGGGAAAAACTACAGCGTTTCAACGTCAAATAACAAATTTTACCTTTCAAATATTCAATTCTTAGCATATTACAGGTATATTTAAAACAAATAATGGTAAATTAGTTAGTTATAGTAACTAAACAAAATTAACAACTTTTACAAAATATTCAATTCCATAGTTAAACGTCAAAAACCTAAATATGATTGTTTTACATAAAAAAGTAATAAACGAAACAGTTTTAACTTCAGTAGTTCAAGTATTTTCTTTACGACTAACGAACGGCTTTGCCCGCGTGTTGTGTTGTATGTGACGTTGTATATTCACACATTTTAGTATATTATATAGAAACTAGTAACAGTTAGCTAGCTAGATAAATGTTATATCAAAAAACAAAAACAGATTTTAAATTCAAACCCGTAGTTCCTGATATTAGTGCCTTAGAAAAAAAACTCTACAGTTTTATGATATTAATATATAATATAAATTTACAATTGAATCAACACTTTTCAGGTGAGAAACCGTAAATACCAAGACCTGAGGCACCAACGATCGATATTACCTTCGTCATTCATGGATAACTAAAGACACTCAGAAAGTTGCTGATTCACGTCCCAAATGATAAATTTCTTGTGGCTTAATGTCAGACCACTTCTGAGGACGATTCTATTATGTTTTATGGTCCTTTTTTATTGGAAATGATTTTTGATATTCGTGTCTAAGGAAGATATCTTACCGAGTGTGGTTTAGCATCTAGATATATCTATATATAGATAGATAGGTCTTTAAAGGGTAATAATTCAAGTTAAGGTATTTTTTTTCCATTACCTAAGTAGATAGAAGGAAACTGGTCGTTTCACTATTATCAAAATTAATCGGATCTATCTAAAATCATTCTTTTCTTCGAAGCATCGAACCTACACCCGTCACGTAACAGTCACACCCTTGCACAACTGCGCCACGACCGCCTCAAATCGGATCTTCTATTAAATATAATGAAAATCCCTGAATAGGCTAGTTTGTTTAACAAAGTAAAACATAATATTAAATTCTTACAAGTATTCGCATTATTGCTTAATAATAATATTTACTAAAGAACATATACAAACTTATACAAAGGAGTATATCCATTTAAATCTACTTATTTATAAACCGCTCTCAAGTCTGAGATCGATCTTGAGATGCCGTTTTCATTCATAAATTGAGCTTTTAGTAGTAACAAAATAAGATTTCCTCGGTTTGATTTCACCTAACCATTTAAATCGATAAAAAGCCAAATTTAATTGATCCTTTTCTCCTTTTCATAAGCCTTTAAATTAACAGAGTGTGTAAATAAGCAAGTCAAATCTGTATAAACGTGATGGCTACAACTTCCGGCGGCGTCTCACTTCCGCTACCATCTCGAATATTTTGTTTCAATTTGATTTTGTTTACTTTCCTTGCCTTTTGAATCGGGAATAAAGTTTATGGTTTATGTTGTTTTTGAAATTTATGTAGATTTATATTTATAAGACAGTATAGTGTGTTAGTGGCCATCATGGTACAGCGCCTGGCTGTAAGACAGTTGTGGGTTCGACTCACATTCGGGTGAATGAATTATTTTCTATTTTTTACTTCCTCACACAGGACTCTAACAACAACATAAACTGCGGCGTTGAGTTCCCTAACATGCAAAGTATTGAAAATTAGACATTGCGTGGAGAACGGAGGTACCCACTACCTACTCTGCTGATACACCGTGATACTGCGGGATATAGCGTGTAAAATAAATCACTCAAAACAAAGCACACATTGAAATGACATATGATAGACAAAAAAAACATAAAATACTACGTCTAGTCAATTGACAAAGTTTAGGAGTAATGAGGGTAGTCTCAAACAGAACAATACGTTTAGATATAAAGGGAAGGGTCCACAAAAAATAACTAAAATAAACACTATATTTATAGAAATAAGAATTAAATTAGTATGAACGGATGTTAAAAGTTTAAATTATAGTTAAAATTTAAATAAGCTTTATGTAGTATAAGAATAAAGGTGATTTTTGATTGTTTTTAAAATTGGCGTATGGCCAAGGTCGATGGTGAACTGTAACAGTATGGGTTTCAGATTGCTCTTATTAATTCGTGTACTGATTTTGACCAAAGTCTACAGTGGGGTATATGTTTTAAAATATTTTTTTTAAATATCGATTTTGAAGTATTTTTAAATATTTATTATAATTATAGACTTTTTTATATTTTAACTATTAAAATAAATATATAACTATAACTCGGATAATTAATAAATTCTCATAGTGACATTTGAATGTACATTTTATAAATAGAAGGGCGTGCAAGGTAACAATTATAAAAAAATGGTTGCAGGTTGCAGTACGTGAAACGGATCCCACTGCGTAACCTGCTATATGTGGCATACAGCGTGAAAGTAACCTACCTTAACCAGGCTCAGCCGTATCGACAGGCTGGTATGGTCCGAGGGGTTGGCGCTGGTCGTCAGCAACAGCTCACGTACACTACGCAGTACGTCTGAGGCTTCCATTGATTCTTGATGTTTCTCGGTTTTTGTGACATTTAGTGTTGTGTTTGATTTTTGTTTTTCTAATTCTGATCTGTGGGAATGATATTAAAAAAATGTTAGTTAGTTATTTAGTCTAACCATGGTTTTTTATGTTAGTATTAATATACTGCCTGTGACTGTAAAAAGCGGGGCGTTGAGTTTCCCCAATAAACCCTCTGCCTACCTGAATGTAAAAAGCATAATTGCTAGCTTTTTTCACTGCTCTTGATATGTTTATATATTTGAGTGTGGGCATTTAATTAGCTTCACGCTGCGTCTCACACATATAGCACAGTAGGCAGAGGGATTCTAAGAACCTAGTATTAAGACACTCCATTCCCCACTTACCACCAAATTCACCCAACGAAACAAACACACACACAGATCTTCCTATATATTTTTCTACAGTAATTACTAATAATAATAAAGTATTTAGTATTAGTAAGTAAATAATAGTACTTACACAGCGTTCAACCTCGCGTTTGCAACCGCGCGCGCCACTCGCTTGACGCGCAGCTGGTGCGCGTCGAGCTGGTCGCGGACGGCGGTGGCGAGCGCGCCGCCGCAGGCGCGCACCACTGTGCGGCCCGACGCGGAGATCTCGTTGGCTTCGCGTTGACGGACTTTTATCTGGCGGGTTGTTATTATTATTATACTAGTTGTTGATTGAGAAATGCAATATATCGTGAAGCTTTAATAGAATATAAAAAAAAAACTCGAATCAATAGTTTTCCTGAGATTTCAATTTTATAATATTAGTACAAAAGTATCAATCTCTATTGTTATATTACAATTAAAAAATAATATAACAATAGAGATTGATATAAACATAACAATGTCTAATAGTAGTAAATCGTATCTAATAGTAAGAGCTGAATCCAATGTTGATCCCCAGGTCCATTTTAAAATACACAATAAAAAATCTGTTTATATTGAATACATAAGTAAACTTCATTTCGTTTTAGGTAACTAATTTTTAAATTAATTCGTACAAAAAATTATTTAAAAAATAGTTTACGTAAAACCACCATACCTGTTTCTCCAATTCGTCGAGTTGTTGCACGGACAATTTCTCATTGGCAATGTCATCTAATTCTCTCTCCAGAGTGTCGAGAGCCTCGCCGCCCTTCTCTAGAGACGCGTAGAGCGATGCCCACGATGCCTGACAGCGGGACCACCTAGAGAAAAAGATAAATTAAATATTTTTCTAAATTCTGGGATTGCGGAACCCTTTATTAATAATGATTAATAAAGTTGAGTAACGTCACTCAACGCCGCGGTTGGTACCATACTAACCTCTCATGTCTTTCCTTGTAAGCATCCTTGAGCGAATTCCACTCCACTCTCAATTTATCTCTAAGTCTCTTCACTTGATCACTAGCTGTCTTGCGTGAGGCAAACGTATAGGAATTTTCTATTTCTTCCACACTGGTTTGTACTTCTTCCAGTGATGCTTTTATTCTCTGTTTCATAAAAAATGTGATATTGAAAGTTGAAATGGGAGTTTGAAAGTTGTTATTCATACATTAACAAAGATAATAATTGTTCTTAATTGAGAGTTGAGTAGAGAAAATTCTACACCACGCTTCATCTATCAGAGCGGGAGTAGTAGAAAAATGAATACTCAGTTTAGAAAACAACCAAAAGCAAGAAAAATACAATATAGACATAGACATCTCCAGCTAAGTTCAGATCGGCCACGGCTCGTCGGTCGCACTGCACTCACCACCAATACGTCCTCCTGCATGGGGAACTCGTCATAGTCCCTGCCGCTAAGCGGCGGCGACCGCAACAGCGTGTGCGTGGTCGCGACCGCCTCACGCGCTCTGTTGGCGCGGGTTACGAAGTCGTTGCGGACTTCCACGCTTTCTTGCTGTAGGGGATAAAATATATAGGTATCAGTTTTAAAATATAGATATTAAACATAACTTTTATGCTGTTAGAAAATAGGAACATTAACCCAAAAACTATCATAACCCAAGCAACTCTTAGAGTCCCATTGTGTCCCACATTATAGCAAGACACTCCATTCTTTATTTATCATTAGAATTTAAAATATTGTGTGTTAAGTTGCAGTTAAGTGGCCAATACGATGCCAAATTTTGTCTCACCACAACGAAAATTTTAATATTCAAAAAACAATCACTTTCTTAACTAAAAATCAAACTCACAACTACTATAAACCGACACAGTGACTTCTTTAATATCCCAAAAACATAAATAACATCATACCATTTTCTTCCTATCCTTTTTGGGTATACTCGCTTCATACGCATCTCGTATCCTGTTAAACACGGCGGCCACATCATTAGCGGGTTTTTCGGGAAAAGCTACCCTTTGCACTCTCAATTCCCTGCACAAATCCTGAATCCTATCTACATCGTTCTCTCTATCAACCAATTCTTCTTTCATTTTATCTCCACCATTTTTGATCTTAGCTTCAGAATCTTTACTCCATTTCTGCATGCTTTCTATTAATGTGTTCAATTCTTTGATATCGTCTTCTGCTTTTAGCGCAGCGTTGCGTTTCGTTTCTATTTCAGACATGACTATTGACCATTTATTTCTTAGTTTATCTTGGAAATGTGTTTGTAAGTAATCTGCTAGTTGTGGATTATCTTTATGTTTTGCATAGACGAGGCTATCTCCACGAGATATGAGGGCGGCTGCGTCTGGTGCCACAGCTCCAAGTTGGTTCTTTAGTATCTGTAATATAATTGATCGATGATTCGAAAATGGAAAAAAATATGCATTTTATTACTTGTTTTAATCTTAATACATAAGATTTAATATAACATATTGTATGTTCAAAGATCAGATCAGAATCATATTCTAATAACAATATTAGACATCGTATACAGTAACAGAACCTATCGCAGCTTTTTGTTTAACCATACAAAACAAAAAGTTTATCATAGTTTAGAATTTCTCTGAAATCGAAGCAAACACATTTTCAGCCAGACTTATTACAATACAATCTAATCCATACCTATATTATAAATTCGAAAGTAACTCTGTCTGTCTGTCTGTCTGTCTTTTACGCAATCAGGCCCAAACCGCTTATTTAATTGTGATAAAATACTCATATAGAGATACTTGAGGGTCTCGGGATGAACATAGGATACTTTTTTTTTCTCATATTTGTAATATTTTCGATATATACCAATATATTAAAATAATTAATTTGACATGCAATTTATTCCGCCATGTTAATAACAATCGTCGCTACGCGTTGCTAAGCAACGGCTTGCAAAGTTTGTCGTTTTAAGAAAACGTCACCCAAAGTGAGTTTGCTTAACGCATACATGGTGCGCGCCGATATAGATTTGTATACATTAGCAAAAGTTAGATGATTTCTATAATTTGATATTCATCCTTATGAAAATAAATATAATAGTCACTTTTAGCATTTCATCTTGATGGAAATTATAGTTTACTGTTTAATATTCTAATAAATAATTAAGATATCACTGATTCCAAATGACCTAGCCTACGAGTGGTATAGTATGACCGACGCGAACGGGCAGATGACTGATGATTTTGTAAATTTTTATATATTTTCGAATTACTATTATTTTTTATGTAATTATTTGCTGCATATAATTAATTTATCTCAGTTCGGTTATCTATACCGATGTTATACACTTAAAATATCGTAATTTTAATCATTTGGGATTTTATTTAATATTGTTCGCAAAAATTAATCATTATTTAATATAGAAAAATGTTTAGTACGCGCGCACGGCAAACTTTAGGTACTTTTTCTAATATTAAGAATTTCCTTTAGTTATTTTTACTTCTTTTGTTTGTTCATTTCGGTTACTCAGATATTTTTTCTAATGATAAATCTGCACTTATTATTATTTTTTAACTTATTTAAATTATTTAGGCTTATATTTTCGCGGGCGTAGCCGCGTCCGGGCCCACTAGTATAACAATACAAATTTTAAATATTCTCTACTCAAATAACTTGCATTATTACAAGGATCATCAAATGAATATATTGTAATCAAATTAAAACAATATCAACATAAATCCAAAAACCTACCTCCAAACGTTTAGCAGGGTCCCTTTCACTGGCAACCCCACCCACAGTCAACAACATAACGTGCATCCTCCGCGCCATACGTTCAGCTTCCATTTCGAACTCTTCTAATTCTTTATCACACGCTTTGGGAAAACGACGTTTTAGCTCTGAAGTTGTGGAGTCATATGTATCATCTTCTGGGGAGCTTTCTGTTATCTCTGATACCTGTTTTTTATTGTTAAAAATTATTAATTTAATTTAATGATATTTATGTATTAAATAGTTTATTTTTCTTTTTCAATAATAGAAGTGACAACTTTGAAACTTTGATTACTTTTTACTTATATGTAAAGAAAATTGTAAGAAATTTTAAAGATTTATTTCTATAGCAGCATAATCAGAGAGAACTTAGTGTAAGTACACTTTATTCTCCTCTCGAATTGAAAACTTATTAATTAAACAATTACCTGAGCGTAATCATCAGTGCGCTGGTACTTTTCGTTCGACATTTTCCTCTCTTTCATGGACAATTGCGATTTAAAACTGAATAGTGGACTCGATAGTGTTTTATGTTTCGGAGACGGAGATTCATCCTCGTCTTGAGATTTAGGAGACATTGCGACTACTTGTACTTGTTTTCTTCTGTCTTCTCTAATGGGAGTTGATGTAGAGAGTGGTTCTTTTACGTCGAATTCCGATGATGAGAGACGGACCTATAAGTTGAGTATCGATGTTATATTGGTTACTTCAAATGTATTTTTGAGAGGAGCGTTTTTATATTATTTTAATTTGTTAATGTAGTCGAGATGTAAAAATAACTTTTGATTTAATGAAAAACTGAAATTATTTGTATTTAATAAACAATAGTCGTAGTTAAAATATATTTTTATTAATGAAAATCAATATTCTTAAAAAAGGTAGCTATTTTTATGTAAATTTTAATCTTATACCTGTGGTGAATCTTCAACTTCTGTGTAAATAACTTCTTCTTCACTGGTTGATGCTTTATTTTGCGGCGGTTCTTGTAAAGATTTCTCCACATCTTGGTTTTCTTTCTCCAAATTAATTTCAACTAAATCCGCGGGAGTATCATTAGCTAAGGATTCTGTTGCAGACGGTTCTGGCAACGAAGCTTGATCTTTGGGCACATCGTCCAAAATCAAATACTCGTTTAATTCATCGTTCAATAAATTTGGATTAACTTTTTGTCTTACTGCTATGTCATAGAGTAAAGGACATTCCACAGCTTCTGTATCCTCTAAAGGCGTAGGCGGTGGTGTATGCATGGATACATCTTGATCTTTCTTTGGTATAAGATCTGGAACGTCCATAGTTACTTTCAAAATTTTTGGCCTTTCTTCGCTCGGACCACTTCTCCGCTTCAATATTCCTAGTGTAGGTTTCATTCTCTGTTCAAACGTCTTTACTTCTACGACAAACGTTTTGGGTTCAGAGCCTAAGTCCACTGACGATGTCGTTTCGTCTGTTTCGTCGTCTGAATCCCCTATCGACTCACCTTCAGTGTCATCAATTATTTCGACAGTTTCTACCGTTTGAGGTATGAATTCAACAACAGTTTCTACTGTATCTGAAGGATAAATTTCCATTGGTTCTATAGGACTAACAGTCGATTTAACAATTTCATGTTCCGTTACCGCTACTACATGACACGGATCTAATTTTGATGAATTAGCCTGAGGCGCGGGTGATTTAGGTTCAATTTTGTTTCTTGAGATTTGAGTAAATAAGTCACTGTCCTTTAGTAAATTAAAAGTACTACTATCTTTCCGTGGAGTTTCTGGCGTTGTAGGTACAGACCCCATTATAGAAATAGATCTTTCTATAGAATCTGTCGACATTGTACTTGATATACTATCAGTCATAGGACTGTCATCTTTCTTTTTTCTTCTCTCTAATGAAGAACCCCTACTTCTATTACCACTTTCTTTTATCTCTTTTTTTATAGGTACAGGACTTTTTAATGCAAGAGGTATTTTAGACTTTTTAAATTCAGGCCTTTCAATATCTGGTGAATTAATTGGACTTTCTAAACGTCGTTTAATAGTATCAGTTACATTTTCATATTCGAATGTTGTTGACTCTTTATCACCGTTATTTTGAGCGGCCTGCAAGCAGAACCCGTCTTATACTTACTGTTTACTAACGTTAATATGTTAAGGCACACATGTATTATTTATATATTAGTCAGATTTAGTTTTTCCAGTCCTGTATGAATATGATTTTATACATAAGTCCCAAAGCATCGTATGGTGAAAGCATGAATCCCAGTGAATCCTTACGCAGTGATGTAATGGTTTGACGCCGTGATATAAGCATTTTTACACCGCACAATCCACACCAGCACCATTCCACTTATTTACACGTGTAATATAATTACAAGTGAAAAAACCAATGAAATAACTCACGTATTGTAGTGTTTCATATTTATGTTAAAAATGGAAAGAACACAACAAACTGCGTAAGTACGCTTTGTTATTTATTAAATATTTCACACACACTCAGGCTGAAACATCGCTGTATACAATAGTAATAACGCGATCGAAGAAGCGGCTACGTGCTCCCGTGTATAAACAGTGATCAAAACAAGCAAAATATGAGGAACTTATTACAGAAACAACAAACGACAGGAAAAAATAAAAATATGAGTTTACCAAACATTAAGCAATGGCAACTCAGATGTATTTGTACAGATATATCGAATTTTAGATTTTATCAAAAAAATTATAAAACCTATGTAATAATATCAAAATGTGTTTTTTAAAAAGAATTAATAATTTAATCCCCTTTCAAATACAAATTCAAAATAACTTATCCTACTGAAGTCTTTTAACTAATACTACATACATATTATGTACATTAATTAGACAGTAAAAAAAGCAAATTATAACATAAATCATAAAAAACTCGATATATCTGATTATTTACAACCACGAATGATGTCGCTTGACAATAAGTTACTATAATAAATTGAAATACTCACAGTTATCTTCTCCAAAATGCGCTCCCACTGCTTCATCAGGGCTTTATTGTCCATGGATTCCACTTCACTGGCTTTAGACCGGATTTCAGTTTTTAGAAGTCGCAGTTTCGCGTGCGACATGGTCTCTGGACTTTCTAACTCTTGATCAATATCATTCAAATATCTCTGTAGGATTTCTACTTCTGTTTCTTTCTTTTCCAATCCATGCCGCTTGAGGTTGTCCCATCGTGAGTTGATATCGTCAATTTGCTCACGTAAGCTTTCTAGGTACACAGGATCACAACTCTTGGCGAACTCGAGATAATTTGCGTTTAATTTGTCTTTAATCGCCTCCATGCGAGACATTTCTAGCTCCAAAGTCTGCTTGCCAACATTTCCCAGTCCCTGGAGCCAAGACGTAAGCGATTGTAGATCGTTCTGTATTTCACGGGCCGTTAACAAAGCCGTCTCTAACTTAGTCTTAGATTCTGTGACGTGAGCACCGAGCTTATTATAAAGCTCTTTGAGCATATCGATTTTCTTGGAAAACTCTTGTGGTTCAGGCACAGATTTTTCTTCGACCATTTTTCTTCCGGTCTTTATGATCGATTCAACTTCAGATTTAATTTCGCTTAGCGTGCGATAGAATCTCTGCAAGCAAAACGCCATTTACTTTATTATTAGTTAACTTAGATAACTTTTTTATTTGTTTTAACAATTCGTTAAGTATTTATTGCTGTGTACGGTATATCCTTACAAGCCACTTGAACAACGTGACGCCTAACACTAACAACAAATAGAAAGAATCAAAGCTCATCTCTTCGTAAACTGATAGTAGCGGCATGCAAGGCGGGTCAGTCGTAGGGAAGTGAATCAAACGTAAATCTATTGTGCCGCGTCACTGATTACGACATTCATGCATAAAACTATTGATGATTTTGGTGTTTTGGATAGGGTGACGGTGAGTTTACGATAGTCGGTAAAATGTATGTTAATATAATTATATTAAGCATGAGAAAATTTGAATAAACGTTTGTATTTAAATTAATTAATGTGTGTTTTTATTTTTTCTGGGGTATTTAAGAAAAATATGCAGAATCTTCAAAATCAAGTAATATATCACTACTACACTGCATTCCAGGCTTAAAACGCATAATACACGATATTAAATGAAGATAAAAAGGATATTTAAAACATATTTTATGTCATTTTATTAACATTTGAACTTTTTCACAACGTAACGCCTGTGGGTTCGATTATCACTCGACACACAACAATACAAAAAATTGGATGGTGCTTGGAAAACGGAATCTGTTAACACTACCTAACCTTCGCCTACTTACTAAATCAAACAGCGTAGTAAAAAAACTTTTCAAATATTTATATTATGCCTCCTCCATACATACAAAATTCGTAGCTCAAAGTATAATAGTACAGAATCCTTTCAACGTCAGCACTAACAGCCGCACGCGATACCGCGACAAAGCACTGTACATACATACAATAGTTTATTGAACTGATCGATGTATTGGGATTAGATTAATTGAAGTTAGTCAACAGACTACGTTAGTTTAGAATAGGGACTTTTAATAAGGGAATTTACGGTTTTTTTATATTAATTCTGTTAAGCGATTAATTAAGTTATTAACGAGTCCTTGCAATAAATATTTCATTTCCTTGAGTGGGAATCAAACCCATCCTATCACGCTCACAGTCACGCATGTGTGCCCTATGAGCTATCAAAAGCTATATCTTGTATATATTTTGTTATAATTAATTAATCTTTAACGTTAAGTTAAGGAAACGCAAACGAATATTTATGTAGCAAGTACATGCGAGTATCAAAGCAAGGAATCCCTTCAAATTCCACATAAACAATCTAGTTATAAAGCTCGTTGGGAGCATAGTTTGTTGAACTTGAATAATTTGAACTTAATGTATAATGACTTGAGGCTGCTTGAGGTTAAATGCGATGTTGTGGGTTCAATTCACAATCGGGGGAATGAATATTATTTAATATTTTCATTTCCTCGTTCTGGTAACTAGGGAAAGCGTGGCGATGAGTTCCATCACTCCATATGTAATACTTCAAAATTTGGCGGAATGTGGGGAACGGAGTTTTTTTTAAAACAGCTCTGCGGGATACGACGTGAAAGTCAAGAATTTAAAATACGGACTGTTCTATTTATTTGATAATTAATCCTGGTTTCTGGGAAAAACATTAAAATTTTGCAAAAAAGAAACAAACAGCCAGATTTGAATTCGTTCCTTTTTGGATTCAGAGAACTTTTTTTCAATATATTAATGAACTGTAATTCTTATACAATGAAAACGTACGATTTGACTAACTCTGAGGAAACAACATATTTTATTGTAAATTTAAGTAATAATTACCATCTGAACAATCACGATTGCCTATATGACCAAAAAATGTATATAACTACATAAACAATAAATATACAATAATAACTACCGATACTGGCATCTTGTCTTCACTTCTGATATTCTTCTTTACCAAATACATAAATGTATATACACAATAAAAATTTTGAATCACAGTTAAAAATTAAAAAACTAATTTTAATGTAGGTACTAATTTAACTGATATTCTTAATTTAAAACCAAAATGTAAAGTAAATAATTAACTATAAAATATATGAAAGATACTGTCATATTATTAATACTGTTATCAACTATAGAATATATATGGAGGCACTGTTAACGCAACTTGTCTAAGAGTGAATTGAAGCGTAATGATATTGGATATGGGAAAATTTAAAGTAATCTATATGTTTGTAATACATTCTTCTTTCTAGTTGTATTAGTTGCTACAGTGTATAAAGTTTTTTTTGAAGGAAACAAGAAATGCAGGTTCAAATATAAAACTTAGATTTCATAGTAAAATAATTATGTCGTATGTAATATATGAATGTTTATTACTATTATTAAAATTGTATATATTGAAAATTAATATTGTGATATTTTTTATATTCTGCTCTATTGTGTTTTTGTTCTATTTTGAAATTATTTATTAAGTTTTAATATCTTTTTTTTAGAATTAGTAAGCATGGACATTTAATTGTAGATTCTCTTTTTTAGGTTAGTAGTTACATTGTTTTATTTTTGATGAAGGTTTTTATTTTGGTATTATGTTAAGATCTAATAAATAAATCTCTTTTTTAGATGAATCACATTGTGTGCTACCAAAATCCCAAAATTAAAAATTAATCTTATATACATATTTTTCTTATATACTCTCTCTCCCTCACTCACCAGACAGGCCCTCAGCTGCGCGCGCACCGCGTCTGGGTCCACCGCCCGCAACGCCATGGCGGCGGCCGACACCTGCACGTCTCTGAGGGCGGTGGTAGCACGTTCTAATCTTGACGCTATTCTGCAACTGGCGTCTTCTTCGCTCTCTTCTTCTTTGTTGCTCTCTTTGTCTTCTGTCGGTTCTTGTTCGATGTATTGTTGTTCAGCTTTGTTTAGATTGAGCTGTTGGGGATTTATTGAGATATTGATTTATAATGTATAGAATATATTTTTACGTGTTTGCATTTTTTAATAATATATTTTAATAAATCAAAAATAATAAAAAAATCAAAAAATAATAAATCAAAAATTATAATAAATCGTTTTTATGGAACCAATTCATGTTATATTACACAAAAATATAGAACTTGAAATATCCTAAAAATTATTTGTTTTTATTCTCTCCAGTTTCTTTCCACCCAATTTGATACACACATATATATTTATACATAGTATAAAATAATTCATGGGTTGAGATTCGAACCCACAATGTTTAAAGTGAGACGCAGTACCGCTTCGTCACGACTACCTCAATATATAGTAATTATATGAATTTATATATCAATTAATATGTCAAAAAAACTAGACTAACCTCAGCCAATTGCAACTGATCCCTCAACCGGTCGGCCGCCTCCATTTTACCCGCGTCTCTATACGCTTGTACTTGTTCCTCTACCTCTTTGAGGATACCACGTTGCGCTATGAATTCTGCTGCGAGCTACATAAATATGGAAAATAAATACTCTATTTTTACTTTGATATAGCTGGGAAGGCGGAAAGAATAGTGTTAAGACATTTGTTATCCGCCCTAATTTAAATAACTTTAATATATAATTTATCAATACACTATTGTCTTCGCATGAATATTACAAAAAAATAACAGAACACACTTTTTAATTAATTAAAAACATACATACCTGTTTTCTGTCAATAGGCTCAGCCAATAAGGTACGTTGTCGGAGGTTCAAAAGCCATTGCTGTAAATTATCAAGGGAGACTTCGCAACGGGCCGCTTCTTTCGCCTCTGCTTCTAGTTCTTTGGTACGAGCTGCCGCCTATTATTTGAAATTAATTAATAATAATGGTTATAAATAAAATCTATATTTTATATTTCATTTGGCGCCTAAAAGAACAACTGATAAACACATAACCTCCTCCCCATGAACTCAGACAACAAACACAACAAACCTCATTTTGCAGTGTATCCCAGCGCTGGGCCAGTGTGTCCATCTCTGCTTGTATCCAGGCGGGCATTATGTGCGCGTCGGCAAGCTGACGGCCCACCGCCTCGATGCGGTCCATACGGTCCACGCTTCTGTTTGATATGTAGTTTTCTAAATCCTGTGAGGTAGGCAGGTTGTTTGATTAATATTTTAGGTTTATTTACAATATGTAGAGGGCATCTATTGTTAAGACAATAGTGTACCTTAACAAGAGATGCCCTCGGCTATCAGCAAAGTCTATGAAAATTATTAATTTGGTCTAGTGAGAATCGAACTCATAACCGTTGACTATGAGTATTGTGTTTCTTTACAAACATTTTACAAATAATAAAGATAATAAAAAAAAATCACAAAAGCCCATACATATAATTCATCAGATATATCCTCAGCGTCAGCCCTCGCCCTTTTGGGGGTGGCAAGTCGTCGCTGCAGACCATCTAACCAGGCAGACTGCTGCGCGAGCCACGCGCGGAGCTCTCCTGACTCGTGCCAGGCTTCTGCTAACACTCTGTGAGAGAGAATAGAGAAAGATGTTAATGTTTGATCGAATAATTCCATTCTAATTCCGTTATGGCAATCTTGGACAGTTTATGACCGTAAACGGGACGGTCGTGGGTTCATACAGCGTGAAACAGAAAAACAAAAATATATTAAAATGATAATACAAAAAAAATACATACTTGTATCTCTCATATACAGCGTGTGTAGATCGTGTCCAGCTTGCATTCAATTGTGTTAAACGTTTTGCTAAAGCTGGGGCACGTTCCGCTGCTAGGAGGGCTTCGTTGCCTAATAAAACCATAATATTTAGTATACAATAAAAAAATTAAATGGTGATTTCAATATCATTTTATAATTTCCTTAAAATGTAAGATATGTAAAGCTTTAATTATCCGTCACCAAGGCTTTATAGAAAGAGAAACAAAAATTACAAGCAAAAAATGGAAAATACTTAAAAAAAATTACATACCATCCTCATTCAAATTCCTAAATTCCGGTGTTTTTTCATCACATTTGTCCTTCAAGGTTTGGAATCTCATTTTCATTTGATACAATTCTGCAGAGTCCGTTATATTACATTCGTCTTCTTTAGGCATTTCTTCGTCTATTACGACCAACCATTGCTCCATTTCGTCGATTCGTCGGAATAAATTCTCAGTTTTTTCTAAAGCTCGTCGTAAATTCTCATTTACTTTCAACGACGAATTGGTTATTGTGTCGAAACGTTTGCTTAGGTCTTTGTCGGATTTGAGTGTTTTAGACAAAATTTCGTCGCAATCTTCCAGTATTGTCTCTTTGGTTGTTTCTATGCTTTCTAATTTGGCTTTATATTGAGGTTTTTCTTCGTCAAATTTCTGTAATAAAAAAAATTGTTAAAAGACTGTATTCAATTCAATTCTTTAAGATTAAAGACAATATCTAAATAAATACAAATATACAACACAAAAACAATTTGGTGGAATAAATACATATTTTCAGCTTTATACTGTATCCTGCACATAAGAAGGTAGGCAGAAGGAACTTGCGAAGTTAGTATTAAAAGTCACTGTTCCCATTAATATAATTCTGTTCCTTATTTTCTGTCAAATTGAAAAGATCGAGATAAATTACATATTTATACTGAACTGAAATTTACGTATCTTTACTGACTGTTCATACTTTCGATTACCGTTCTATTTTCATTAATTTTCTATACTTACATTGCTAGTGTCCAATAATTTCTCCAATTCCTGTACGTCTCCTAGAGGCACTGTGGTATTATCTACAAATGTTTGTACTGAATCTAGCCATTGTGTGACCTCTTGTTGTTCTTTGTCTAGGCTGTCTACTAGTTCTATGCCTGAAATTAGAAAATGTTGAATGTAAATTTGAGAACTAAAAAATATATATTAGAAATAAAAGCCGTTTCACCCTTTTATCTTTACCTAAGGTACTTCTATGGTTTACTTTTCGCCCAATTTTCGAGACATTGACGATTAATTTACGGAACTCAAGGTTGCACTGCTTTGTCGATGAGAGCAAGACGTTAAAAACAATAAAATCATAATTATTCCCTCCAGTGGAGATCAAAGCCACTATCCCATTGCATTTACATTCAGACACCACGTCAATTTTAAATAAATAATAAAATATTTTAATTTTAACTTAGAAAAATATACAAAACAAACCTTTCTCCAGCTTACTAATCTTCTGCTCCAAAATAGTTTTCGAGTCACAAAACCTCATAACCAAATTTTCCACACTACTTCTCAAATTCAACTCTTGAACACTACCTTTTTCATATTTCTCTCTTTTCTCCTTCACCACATTATCATACGACGTTTGTAATTCATCAAATTGCCGCCTCATTTGTTTCAATTCCTGCAATTTATCTGCCATTTTGTTTTTATATGATATTATTGCGTGTTCAGATATAATCTGTGATTCCATATCTTGTATTTTCTTTTGTACCGCTTTAAATTCATCTTCCGTTTGCAAAGATGGCGTTCTTTTATTTAATGCTATTTTAATTTCGACTTCTCGTTTAGTTAAATATAAAAGAAGTTCTTCAAACACTTCGTTTATTCGTTTCGTGTCTTTCTCGATTTCGTCTTTATGGGATTTCGATATCGATTTTGTTAGTAATATAATCGATTGTGCGTTCAATTCCTTTAATTTCATCTCCATTTGTTTTACCACCCTTATTTTATTTCTTAGATGTATTAACTGGTTATTAGTAGCGTTGTCTTTAAGCATTTTGTCCTTCCATGTGTGAACGTCGTCAATTTCTTGTTGTAAAGCTTGTATATTCTTGTAGAAGTTTTCTTTATCTTCTAAAAGATTCATAATGTTTCGTATATCAAGGAGGGTCTTTTGTATGCCCTCCCAACGTCTTTTTAGTTCCTCGATACTGTCCGCGTGTAACTTCGCTTCCTCTAAAACAGTAAATATATAAATAATTTAGTTTATGTCTAATGCAGTGTAAGCGTAATGAAGAACTATTAATTACTATGGCGCATGGGCACAAAGTGTGACTGTAAATGCAACTGGTTATGAGGTTGGATCCTCACCGAGGAAATTAAATATTTATTTAAAAATTATATTCTAGTTTCTTCGTTCTAGTGCCCAGGCAAGAGCGCGGCGTTGAGTTCAGCACTCTATGCGTCCAGAATTCGGCGGAATCACGCTGTTTCCCACATACAGAGCGCAAGAAATAGAAATATAAATTTAATTAAACATTTCAATATGGTAAGTGAAAAAATAAAGAATCAAAATATTTTATATTCAGTTATTACCAAGTCAGTCAGTCAAGTGTCAGTCCTTGAAGCAGCTACAAGATATTTAAAACGTACCTCTTAAACTAGAATCAGCAGCCAGCCTCCGCTGTATCTCCTCGACGTTGGCAAAGTCCGCCCTCTGCTCCTCGCTCTCCCTTTGCACTCGCTGCAGAAGGGCGCGCGAGGTTTCCCTGCTCTCCGAGCTGGAGGTGGAACTCAGGGTTTGGAGACACTGGAAACATTTATTGTATGTTATTTTATATTTTGGAACTAGTTATAAGAGCATCGAATAAATTAGAATAAATTAGTTTCATTTTCTCGCTATGGAAAGACAAAAGCAGGTCGTTGATTTCCGTCACTCATGGTAGGTTCTGAAACCTAATGTTAATACGCTTTTCGCGCACCATTCAATGTTGAATGGCGCCGCGCTTTCTCTTGTGATATAGCAAGGAAATGAACATAATTAACTGTCCCGAGAGAATATTGCAGCCTAAGTAACTATTAATAACATTTAAATAAAATTATAATCACCTCATCCAAAGCCTTCTCAGTGGTTTCCGCCCAGTTTTCAAACACCTTGTATCCTATTTGAAAATCTGCACTGGATTTATCACTGAGCCTTGGTTTTTTATTGCGATGGTCTAGATCTAGTGTTGTACTGTAAACTGTTGTTTGCGTTGTTGTCGAATCGCTTGTATCTTCGATTGTCGTTATGTCAAATTCGAATCCTAGTTCTTTGATCTGTAATTTTGAGATTTTTTGTTATATTTGTGTTTCTTTTTATGATTTAAAAAGGCAAGCACCTAACTTAGTGCTAAGTCATTTAATTATTGATTTCGTGTTTAAGTAATGAGGGTTTAGATGGTGATTTTTTATTTCATATGTTTAAACCAAACTCCCTATATTAAATATAAAAAGAAAACAAAACAAATAAACCAATCTAAAATTACTCACTCTATCACCCTGTACACGTAATATCAACTCCAATGCATCCAACCTATCATGCAACTCGTCAGCGCTGTCCGCTAAATGCTCGACTCCTTCAAGCGCTTGAAGCCGCTGCAATAACGCGGCAAGGTTCTGTCTGTGAGAGGTTAGCGCAGCGGAACAGCGCTGCAGAGCTGATATGCGTTGTAGTACTTCTCCGATTTCGGTTGCGGGGTAGGCTTCCATCTAAAAATTGTTTAGTTATCGTGTATATTTTTTATTTTATTTTATTAATATGTATTTAGGTTATTCACTCAATAAATATTATTTCTTTATTTTTTGGCAATATTTTAATAAGATCCACATAGCAGCCACAGTACTCATAGTAAATATCACTTAGCGTTTTACCTATCAAACAATTATACATTCTGCTTACTACTTTGTATCAGTAAAACTTTAAGCTTAAAGTATCTATGAAAGATAAAAAGTGTAGTTAAAGCATTCAAAACATTTTAAAAAACAATATTATAAGGCCTCTACATTTTACACAATCAAGCACAAAACCGCTTAAACCAACCTGCTTCAAATCCGCCTCCACCTTATGTATATCAGCGGTCAGTTGTTCCTGCTGTTGCTGCAGCGCCACACAGCGCTGCAAGCGCTCGAGACGCGAGAGCGTCCACTGGCACGCGTGAGACCAACGCTCGCCTAGCGCACGCAGTTGGTCTTCTATTTCTGATACACCTGCATAAGTATAAGTATTGTATGTAAATGAGATTCTTGGTTAATTTTTATGTTAATATGAAAAAGAAACTCAAATAAAACACGATTAAAAAGCGATCTCACGTCACTACGTATCATAGTAGTAGCAATTCATTTGCAACAACAACAATCAACAACTTATAAATATCGTAAATCCCAAAACCCTTCAAATCCTCACCAGCGTCCTGCTCATCATCGTCCACCACCAGCACGCAGTCCGCCAGCGCGTCCACTAGCGGCTGCTGTGTACGCAGGTCGGCGTGCAGCGCGCGCGTGGACTGCAGGGAGGCTGAGAGCTCGGAGGGAGAGGACTCCATGAGGGACATGCGGTCCTCTGTTGATGTTAGCCATTGTCTGTGAATGGGGGCATTAATTTTTAATTTGTATGTATGTATAGAATAAATGTAACTGTTGGTTGTCTGTACATGAGATATATCAGAAAATTTATTATTGGGGGAACCTATCAATATAATGAAATTCAAAACGAAGGAACGAAACGAAAATTATTTTTAAAATTTGTATCTCTTTGTGGATTTATCTGTATTTGTACACATTAATCTCACAATCGATATTATACCGATTTAAATGGAGTTTCCACTGTTGCATTTTACAAGCTTCCTTTAACATTAAGAGTTTGTTTTATTTAAATTGGTTCATAAATAAAAAAGTTATATCAATATAAAGTATTTTGTTCAATAAAAGTGCTGCGAAAAAATAAAACTGTCCCAAGATAGTGTATAAAAAAAGCGTATAAAATGAAAACAGGCAACTACACGCTTTTCATCGGTGTAAACTGATTTATTATAAGTCACATACATTCTCTGATTCGTACAAGTGTATGTACAAATCAGAGAATGTATAGAAAGAGCGAATATACTAAAGATGAGTTTATAAACACGTAGCCAGAAGCAACTTTAATATGAAAATGTAAAAGCATTACAAAATAATATAACATACAATGTCTTTTCGTGTAGAAAAAGGTGAACTGTATAAAATAAGATATAACTAAGTATTAGTTTTAAATATACCATACTACAATTTAGTGTATAGTATGTACATTAACAATATACACTTAGCTAGCTGAACACACAAACCTAAACTCGTTGAGCTGCGTGTGCTGCGCACGCATGAGGGCGCGGTGCACGCGCGCCTGCTTGTCCATGGCGCCCACGCGCAGCTGCTCCCAGCGCTGGTTCAGCAGACGCATTTGGAGACGCACCTGGGGACGGGTAATTAATAAATAGTAAATGCTAGATAGATTTTATTATATTAATTTCTCTCTTTTTAAATGTTTCACGTTAACGTTTTATAACTCTAAATATACATAAATATTTTTTAAAAAATGTAGTGGGACTTGAACTCACGTCTCTTGGAAAGTATCTCCATCTTTTGCTAACTGACACCAACTAGTTTTTAACAAATGAAACCAGTTTTTGCCGAATTTGAATGGTCTCTAAATCTATTAATAATGATGAAAAGGAAGCGTTGAATTATATAAAAATATCAAAGTAATTGACACCACATGGGCAGCCCAAATTTGAATCCTGCTAAGTTATAATTTTTATAAGTTACAAAATATGTTACAATTAAATACAACACATACCTCATTAGCCTCATCCCTAGATAAAGCTTGATCCCGTAACAATCTTGCGCCTTCTTCTAACACAGCGCCTACACGACACTGCTGTTCTGACAGCTCGAGTAGAAATTTCTGGAAAAATTAAATTTATATTTTTTTTAATTGACACAGCTCTGCTTACTCTGCTTACCCTGCTACATTTATTTATTTATTTATTGGTTTGGTTTATCACATAGGTACAGTACAGCTTTGTAAAATTAGTATACTTAGTAATAGTATACTTAAAAAATATACAGGGTGGAATTGTCTGCACCACTTTAAATGAAACCACAGTTTTAACTACTCTATAAAAGCCTAATATAATTCGGAAAAAAAATAATTCCCAAAAATGAAAAAGTTATTTTTTCAAACAAAATAAATAATAAAAATATCGTTTTAAAATAAAACGCCATTTGTAAAGTATAACATAGGCACGCACACACTTACCTGTCAAAGCGGCAACGTCGCATACGTATGTGTGCGTGACACGAAATACAGGTATGGATAAAAATCGTGAAATGAAAAAAAAATCCTACGTCCAAACTGTTGAGGTACCTTGATTAATTTCTTAGATGTGGATTTGAAATATATTACCCTATATGCAGTTTCAATAAAAGAAGCGCTGCCTCTTCCACCCTGTATAAGGACTATACATATGTTTGTTATATACATGCTGTATATAACAAAAATAAGGACACAAATAAGGTTTGATTCGCATTTAGAGGAATTAATTATAAAATTTTCTTGTTTATTGTATATTTCGTCTCGTAAAATTGGACGGAGCGTGAAAAACGACCAGAACCCCGGGTTTCACGCACCGTGCTCAGGCACATTGGTCTTTGATCTATATGTGGGGGTACCACTTCACCTCGTGAGAGTGGAAATGATCCTTCAGCTCGGCCAGATAGGCGCCGGGCGCGCCCCCGTCCGCCGGCAGCGGCGAGGCGTTGAGCCTCTCCTCGCCGTCGAGCAGCGCGGCCAGCGCGTCCTCCAACGCCGCGCCGTACGCGCCCAGCTCCACCGAGCACGTCGTCGACATCGACACCGGCCGGGACGTGGTGAGCGTTGGGGTCTGGGCCTGAAACAGTCGTATTTCAACTTATTTAACTTTATTTTTCATACATTTTTTCAGATAAGACAGACAGTGTAGTGTGGCGTTAAATTTTGCTATTTAATATATAAAACCATTTAACAATGCCTTGAATATCGCCAAGGACGATGGAAAATTGAAACATTTTTTGTGACTAAAAAACAATTAAAAACTTAATAATTTTATTTGATTTATTTTGAAGAATTTACTTATTCATGCTTGTGGATTTAAATATTATTGAATACACAAAATTAATTGTATTTTGTAATAGAGGTATTTTTGGTCTAATAAAATAAAATGGTGGGTTTAATTACTATATATCAGATTTCAGAATGCAATAACATTTTTATATAGTGTATTCAATAATTTGATAAGAATTCCAGGAAAAAATCCAAATAAACCAAATGAAACCACTAACAAAGATTAATTCCAAATAAGTACAGGTTTGATGCCAGCTATATTTTAACTACATATAAAACATTACACAGTAATAATACCTCAGGTCCATCAGCAGGACTGTTCCCCTCATCCATATCCTGGCTTTGTTCCAAGTTGTCAGGATGATCAGCAACCTGCTCATGAGGCAGCGATTGGAATAAACACATTACATACATCATTATTGATTTCTTGTCAGGATTGGGGGTGTTTACATCTGAAATATTAAAAAAAGCAAAAATTTTAAGTTATGTACTTAATATTTTTTTTGTTTTAAGTGAAAATAAAAAATCATTGTTGGTAGCAGTTGTTAGTTTTTTTAGAAAATAATTAAATATTCATGAGCGTTTGATATTTATATTGACCAACATCTTAATAATTCAAATATCATTTATAAAAAAATGTATTTTTATGTGCCCGTCGTTTCAGTTTCACGCTGTATCCCTCATGTATTACAGTAGGTAGAGAGAATCTTATGTTAAATACTTTTAGTTCATAAACTATCAAAAACATATACTTTTATTATTGATATTTTATGAACTAAAAGACGTCATTTCATATTTTAAACGAAGTAAGTACCATTTGGTCAACGCAATGTGAATAATGCACAGGTTCTGATATAACTAATATCAGTGTATTTGTTTACAAGACCAACGGACACAGCAGATCGGCTACCGCTGCTAAATAGCAATTATTGATTATAACTTATAAGGATCTAAGTCCTAGTAATTGAGTTTATTTTCAAAAGTGGGTGTAATATTAATTGTGTCTAAGTATAGTTAAACAAATACTAACGCAAACCCCTAAACATAAGATCTCAGCAACAAACCTTCGGCATCTAACAAGCGGTCTATACACAAGTGTCGCTGCGCCAACGCGAACGCGTGCTCTAATCTCTGCACCGGAGTCAGTGTCAGGAGTGTCGAGTAATCGAAGAGATGTGGTCTAAAGCGATGTAATAGAGCATTGAACGCGAGACCGTCTGACCACGACGACGTGAAGTTCTCCACTTTAACACCCATGTAATTCTGAAAAATAATAAATAAAATGAAATGTTTTTAACTTTATTTAAAGTGTTATGCCACAAGAAAGATTGAAAAATATTTTTTGTAAACATATAAAATTTTAATGTAGCGTGACTCAAATCTGCGCTTTCTCAAATCCGTTGAAGGACGTGGACCTGGACCGTTTTTAAGAAGGCGTGGTCACGGTTACGTTAAAAACTTCACATTTCTTAAAATAAAATGTATGTTATAGCATAAATTTCATTTTATATATTTTGTTTAAATTAAATATTATCAATTTATTTAAAAAAAATAAAAGAAAACAATTATTTTATAAAAATAAAAAAAAAAGATAAAACTAATAATATATACCTGTGTATGATTCCTACACCATGCAAGTAAAGTCTTCTCCAAGTTAGTTTGTTGAAGTTCGGACATCAGTTCTTTGAGATGGTAATGGACTTGCCAATGTAATATAATACTCCATACTAGACCTAGAAATGTATAAAGAATATATAAAAACAGATGATCAATAAAAAATAGAACATAATTATATAAGAACTAATACAAAACAAACACATATTCACCAAGTATAAGTTTAGGGTTGCCATCGACGATGTCCCCGCTGTTTATATTGACGAGACGGACGCCGGCCGACGCCAGCGCGTGTAACGCGGCATTCACATTGTTTAGATGATGAACACGCATGCGACCGCGCTCACGTTTCTGAAGAAGGTAGTCAAAAATATTGATAAATCAATATGGTGTTTTCAGGCAAAACGTGGGGTTGAGTTGAAAATGACTCCAGAATTCGGCAGAAAATGGAGAGCGGAATGTCCAAATACTATGCTCTCTTTAGACCTACTCTAATACATGAGAGATACAGCAAGCTAAAAAAATTACATTAAATAGATACATTTCTTAACCTCACGCTATGCACCGCATATAGTAGGGTGGGCAGAGGGAACCGGGGTACTTAGTGTTAAAACACTGCGTTCCCATCAAGACGCCTCCGTTCCCCACTTATCATTAGATATCCTTAACATTTAATATTTATTAAAAATGAGTTGTAAACAGTAACTTTATAGTCTGTAATATGTTAAATATTAAGTTCCTTTTCCAGATTAGTACAAATCAAAAATCTATAAAAACATGATACAAATACATACAAGTGAATAGATATACTTACAAATTGCTGCGCCGTAAGGATCTCGAGTAGCGACAACAGCACCTCCCCATCTCGCAGGTCCAGGAACAGGTCTTCCACGAGCGGCTTGCCATGCTGAAATTTACAATCAATAATAAGCCTTGTATCCATGTTATGTTCACAAATAATTATTTTAAATACCTATTACAGAATCAATTTAAAACGACAAACGCTTCAAACTGTCAATAACAATATTTTAAAATATATTTTTTTTATTTTCATAGAACGTTTAGAAAAATAATATAAACTAGCGGCCCGCTCGCGGTTTCACCCGCGTGAACTATGTTATTATTAATTTGTCTCCATGACTACGTCCTAGTGACGTCTATGCAAAATTTGAGACTCCTAGCGGTAGTAACGAAGTTTCATACAAACTTTCAACCCCAAAAACAATCCCTTAGAAGTCGAATATTGCAAATTCCCGTCTTAGCGAGCACCTACGTCCTATAAGTAACTCATATGCAAAATTTGAGATTCCTAGCACTTGTACTTTCTGAGATTTCGTGATGAGTGAGTGACCTTTCGATTTTATATATATAGATAATATATAAAAAATAAATTGAGACCAAGTCTTGGCTAGACTATATTTAAATTATAAAGTGGCAGAGCAGTAGTGTTATTTACTCTACTTTACTGAACTCTACACTCATATAATAACGGGAAGCTGTAAATTCACCAAAACAATAAAACTTGGCAGCACCAAGCCACCACGCCACCACCAGTGTTCCAAATGATATTGTCCCTAATTGACCGACGCGAGTCGATTTAACTGACGGGCTATTCACGCTATTTTTACGCTATGTTCAATTATTGTATTTAGGTCTATTAAATATGATATATACAGTTGTTCGTGTAATATAAAATGGTAATTTTGTTTTAAAATATATTTTTCTTATAGTTATTATCCTGTCTTATAGTGGGGCCAGTTGTGGTCTTCCGCCTCAACCGCCGAGATTCAACACGCAATACCTCCATAATTCGGCGGAAAGTGGGGGAACGGAGTGTCTGAACATCAGGTTCCCTCTGCCTACCGTACTGTATACGGGATACAGCATGAAGCTCTTTTTTATTTTTATAAATAACGTGAGGACATCGCGGCGTAGGGGCACAAAGGTGTGACTGTAACGCGACGGTTGTGGGTTCGATCCCACTCGAGGGAATGAATTAATATTTATTAATATTTTCAATTCTTCACTCTAGCATCAGGGCAAAGGCCCGGCGTGAATTCCGCCACTTAACACACAGTGCCTCGAAAAATTCGGCGGAAAGTGAGAAACGGCGTGTCTTAACACTAGGTTCCCTTTTCCTACCCTGCTGTGTGCGAGATAAAGCATGAAGCTGATTAAGTGATATCTAATAAATAACGGTATCGTTCTAACCATACACCCACGTTACTCCATCAATATTAATTAATAATAATAAGTGAAGATACCCACCCGCCGAATAAAATGTCGGGCGTATCTTAATTCGACACATTGATAAAATGATTTAAGGCAATTTAGTATACAGTTTTTTATTAGACTGTAATTCAAGCCTATTGTTAAAACATTTTTTATGTTTTAACATTCATAATGTACGAGGCCGATGATGAGGCACAAAGTCTGGTTGTAAATGCAATGGTTACGAGTTCGATTCCTATCTGGTATCTTTGAGTTACTCCACTCAACACTCAATGTCTCGAAATCCTAATGACGCGGGAGGAATCGTGAAGCTGCTTTGCCTTTTTAATGTATGACTGCTATAGCGGCGGATAGAGTAAAGATAAAGATAGACATTAAGTGACATATCTCAATTTTTTAAGGCAAATAGAGATTGAATGTTAAGTAATGGAACCCAATATTCCGCTTTTGTTTATGAGCGTCAAATAATTATATTTCATACAAACAGATTTTTTTAAGTTTCAGCTACAGAATGATCTTCATTGAAAATAAAAATTTAAAATATCTGTACAGCACAATTTTTTTTTCCCTTTTCCCTGTGCAGATAAAACAAAAACAAGACAAAATCAAAAACAAACTAGTACATAGTTTATTTTTTTTTGGTAACTCATTTTTTTATTGTAATATATATTACTGCTTTTCCTTAAATACCTAATTATATAATAAATAAACTTATAGTACACACACCGTTATTCATAACAGTGACAAACACTTTGTCTCGTCTAGTCGTTAACAAAATTTATGACATATAAAAGCTCTATAAAATAATAAAATCTTTACAGCTTATAAATTCGTATGAAACATAGCCTTCTTTAAACACTTCCGCCTTGTGCTTTAATTACTATTAGAATAAAAAGATGCTACAAATATTTCTTTTTAAGGATTTAAAAAATCTAAACTTTTAACAAAACTAATGGAAAAACTCGTATATTAATTTAACACTGAACTTTTAAAAAAACTTTAAAACTGAATGAGGTGAATGGCAGTGCTTTAGTAGGAACGGAGTGTCTTAACGTAGTTAGGTTCCCCAGGTTCCCTCTGCCTACCTTGCCTTAAAAATTAAAAATAAAACAATTTCAATCTTACCTTGGCCAGTTGCGAGTTTATCCACTTAGCGAATGTTTTCTTTTGTACATCCTCCCGCTCATCTGAAAACAAAAGATTTCAAGAATTATTTATTACAAACCAATGCAACGACTTGGGGTAAGGCACATTGAATATGCATCACGACCGCATATATTGAACTGTCGACGTAAGGACCGTTCGCTTCCTTAGAAAATTTATTATGAATGTACGAAATAAGTCTTTTGTACAAAATATTTAATATTTATAGTAGAAAATTTTCTATAGTATTAAAATAAATAATAGTGTTATATTTTTCAATTTAAAATTAATTATTGTCTTATTATAGGTATAGCTATGATATAAAACAAATATAATAATCAAGACAAGCGACTGGGACTGTACACGCGACTGCTTATGGGTTCGGATTCGATTCCCACTCGCTTCGTAACGAGGCAATCCGCGGCGTCGAATTCGATGGTAAGTGCGGAACGCAAGTGTCTTAACTTAATTGGTACACTAGGTTCCCAGGTTCCCTCTATCTTCCCTGTTATGTGTAGCATACAACGTGAAGCTAATAGAAACATTTTTCGCAAGTTTTAACAAGCACCTTTCGTTTTATACTATAACCATTATAATTAAACCCTATATGATATCAATCTTAGCATCAATATAAATAAAATATTTTTTATAACAAAAAACAATAATCAAATTATAAATTTACATAAATCCTCTGCACTGCCGATGTCTGTCTGTGGCTTGAACCCCACCAAAACCTCCCAAGTCTTCAAAAGCGTCAGCATTACATAATATAAACAGTATAATATATGAAAACAGAACACGCGTCTTAGACCTAGATGTATTCGAGACAAGGTTATTTTAAACCTAAAAGTAGGTCTTAAAATGTGAAGACAAACAGAACAAGCGTTTTAGACCTACGAGTTGTACGCAAGACGAATATATTTTAAATCTAGGAATAGGTCTTAAGATGTGAAGACTAATAAGAACAACAGATGTAAGACCTAAATGTAGTCTATACCTAATTAGCAGGAGCTCGATAGAATTATTTATCGAATAGCTGTTATATGCGTTTGACACAAATTGTCGGCATTGTGACACAGTAGATGCACACGCTTTTAAGATTGCGGGTTCATATCCCATTTTGCGTATTTTTTAGAACTAGGTAAGTATAGGTGTCTTTCTTAAACTTTCTCTTCGCAACAATGGTTGAGATACAAAAATATAAAAAAGACTAATTTAACTTTATATATTCATACGATAATATATTATCAATATTTTTATTTTCCTCGTGTATCCCTTATGTAGCAGAATAGGCAGAGGGAACCTAATAATGTTAGAATACTCGTCGATAAGTGTTGAGTGGCGGAACTCAACACCGAGCATTGCCTTGTTACCAGAGCGAAGATATTAAAGCTAATAATTAATTCCGAGTAAGAATCGAACCTAAAACCATCGCCTTTACAGACACACTCTCTCCACTGCGCCTAGGGCCTTGAAATTATCGTAACACACTATATGTGGAGCCCGATCTTAACAACATAATGTTCAAGACACGTTACACCTACCGTTGAAAATGTAGGCAGGAAATGCGAGTCGGATATTACATCGAAAGACGTGCTTACCCGATATCGGTACTTTACATAAATTAAATTTTTAGTTTACTTCAGTAGGACCGCCTAATTGTATAGGTATATTTTCGTCAGTTCGTAGAAATTATCAAATCATCTTATTTTTCAATGATAACAAAATATTTAAATGACTGAAAAGACCTCAACACAGCGCATCTGAAACGTATTTAACGATATTTAGGTATTCGATTCCCAATTATGGCAACATTTATTGATAAGTAAATCTAATATACAGAAAGGAGCCTCAATTGTGAGTGGTGTTATAATCTTTATCATGAAATATCGATTTTGCATATTGTTTCTAATATAATAAAAAATAACTTTAATAACATACAAACAGAAATTCCAACAAGTCCTACTCATAAAACATTCCTATCAACTACTAATTAAAATTCACAACACCCCATCCAACGAACTCAAAAACTAAAAAAAACAGTTGCAAAACACCATCAAGCCACTTTTACTCATCACATATAAAATGCAAATTGCTGTGCACTCTCACTGACACGCACGGGCGTACATCGCAAACTGATATAAGACATGCGGGTCCCGTTAGACACGCTCCAGCGATCAACACCGCACCCTGTGCCTGGACTTGGTTAACCTCGGACGAATATGCCAATATGCTGTCAGGCTTGACAATTGTGTGCCATTTTGAATGTAAATAGGCTGAATGGTGGAAGAATTGCAGAAAAGATATTATAGCAATTATTTTAGCATTTCTTTAACTTCTCGATTCGCCCCGCATATATCAGGATAGGCAGAGAACTAAAAATAATAGAAATAGAATGGAAATACATTTAAGTCTTGATAGTCAATGGGACTCCGCCATGATGACCAACAGATAGAAGGCTTGGTTATATTTCTAAAATCAAGGTAAACGTTTTCCAAAAGAAAGGAAAAAAGAAAAAGTATGCAGTGACTGTTCATCGTTGCTATCTTTTATTTAGTTGTTTTTTTAGATTTCAGATAATAAATTTAATGATCTCGGCGTTGTGTTCCGCCACTCAACACAATGCCTCAAACGGCAGAAAGACAGAACAGAGTGTCTTGACACTAGGTTTCTTCCATACGAGTATTTATTATAAAAACGCTTATCCTTCTACCCATGCAGGTCCCGCAAGAAACGCTTGAATGGTCGTTATAGCTTACGCCTTTGGTACGGCCTTGGTTATACTGATATCATATGAGACAATATATGAAATATAGAGAAATAAAATATTTGTTAACTAATTATGGCATCTAAGACTTAGTATCGAAATAAGACATTTATTCTTCGTTCACACAAATATTTGCAGGAGCAGCACAACCTTTCACTCTAAGCATGACGGTTGTGGGTTCGATTGCCACTCGGTAGGAATGAGTTATTTATATTTCTTCGCTCTGGAAAAGACTGAGAGCAGCGTTAAGTTAAGTTAAATTTGAACAGAGATGCGAGAATCAAAATCTGTGTTTTTTCCTTTTAGCTTCACATAAATTGACTTAACAATAAATGTAATGTTTCGAAACAAGCTTTTTTATACTCGTAAAAGTTAAAAAGGCTTTTAAGTAAGCTTTTAAGCAGTAATTGTAGTTAATATTGCAAAAGGTACTATAGCGGCTGTATGTTTGATGCGCTCCACCGGCCACCAGGCCACCTTTATTCAACCTTGAAGTCGACCTCACCGACTGTACTGAATTGAACTATTCTAAACACTTAATATATATTTTATCAGCTTCACGCTGTATCCCGCATATAGCAGGATAGGCAGAGGGAACCTAGTGTTGAGACACTCAATTCTCCACTTTCCGCCGAAATTTCGAAACATTGATTCCCTACTGTGTGAGACACTAGATTCCCTACTGTGTGTTTTGTATAGAAAATAACATTTTTAGCTATTTATAATTAAGTAAAAGTTCTAGCGTAACCGATTAAATTATTCAAATCCTATTCGCTCAGTTTGTTTCGTTCACAGTGCAAGTGATAATTGTCTTAATAACAGAGATCTAGGTTATTGCCATATGATTCAACGTTATATTTCCATATTTTATCTAGTTCATATATTATAAAAGGATTTAGATACGCCTAATAAAACTATTAAAAATACTGAAATTACATCTTAAATAATACATTATTTGATGTTGAAAAAAAAAAGGATTACAGTTCATATACTCCGTACAGTGTTTATAGGCCGTAGTGGCACAAACGCGCAACTCAGTAAATGCGACGGATATGAGTTCGATTCTCACTCGGGGGCATGAATGGAGAATAATCACTAATTTTAAATTCTACCTCATCGTATTGTCTTTTAAAAACAAAAAATACTTGTGAAAGAATTATTTTGATACGTCTATTAGTTTTTGAGATATTGTCCTTTAAAGTAAGCGCGCGACGCGAGATTCCGTCGGGCCGTAACCGACTCGCTTGACGTCACAGGTCTTGCAAAACTCGCTCGCTCAGTTCGTCTTCGTTCACTCGCAGTTCGCGCTCTTCTTTAGCTGGCGTTCCACCACAAATTTAGTTCGGTTAATAAATAATATATAGATATATTTTTAAAATCTTTTTTTTTTCACATACATAATGTAATAGCGAGCATTGTATTTTAAGATATTGAAGTTTTGATAGTACTTTGTCAAAAAAACAGTTCTATCCTGCTCGGTTTCATGGCGTGTTGTACCAAAATCTTTAGCTTTGATTATTTTTATTGTAGTATCGATACTAGAAAGCTTGAATTTTTTCCAACAACACTTGGCTTGGCTTGGGCGTTACCACAAACTTAATCAGTACTTTAATGGAGATACTACTCAGAACTTTGATGGAGGCATACAGGAAAAAAAAGAAGAGCTCTGCATTAGATTTGCGGCCTTTTTAGATTTGCAGAAGGCCTTTAACTGTGTGCCTCGTCAATGTATTTGGAGGGCATTGCGATCCAAAGGGATCCCTGAGGCCTATATTGAGATTATCAGAGATATGTACCACGATCCCGCTTTGCGATTCGCCATGGTTAGGACACCAGATGGTTTGCGACACCAAACCCTTTAGATCACAGTAGGGGGTTCACCAAGGCTCGGCTTTTAGTTCGTTCTTATTTATTGTAGTGTACTGTCACGGCTCACATCCAGGACCAGAATCCATGGCTGATGATGTATGCCGATGACATTACACTCATTGAAGAGGACCAACTAATGCTGGAGCGTAAAGTGAACCTCTGGAAGGATGCGCTTGAGAACGGCGGTCTTAAACAAAATGTGTCGAAGAGCGAATACATAGCCTGAGGACTCCGGACTCGAGCCGGACTCGAGCACTGTCCTTATAGGTCCTGAGCCAGCAGTTAAGTTGGAAAAGTTTCAAGTACCTTGGATCCGTTATGCATGAGTCTGGAGGCATCGATCACGACGTCCATGGCTGGATAAACGCTGCCTGGGCCAAATAGTGGGAGGTTATTATTGTGGTCTGCGACCGCAGAATACCACCCAAGCTCAACGGGCTGATCATCATCTGACTGACTGCAGCGAATGTTGGCCAGCACTATCTCGGCACGCTGAGGGGCTTCACGTCACGGAAATGAAGATGCTGCGGTCTGACGCATTCGAGGTAGTCTTGGGGTCCATGACGTAGCGGATAACCTCCAAGAGCGTGGCCTAAGATGGTATGGCAACGTTGCGCGCCGGCGTAGGAACTATGTCGGATGCAAGTTCCTTGCTATGTCTGTCGTGTCCCTGGAGCTAGACCTCCGAACGCCCAAGAATGCGGTGTTTGGATGTCGTGATGCAGGACAGATTGTGTAAAGTGGAGTAGGTTAAGCAGGAAGGCAGACCCTGGCAACATACGCCGGGAATAATGCCAAGAAAAAGAAGACTTGGTTGCAGTTGTTGAAGACTCGTCGCTTCGACGATGTAGCCCATTATAAATGCCATGGTATGTTTACAATCACCTCTGCTGGCGGCACAATCTTCGCAGATTACGTATAAACTTATTGCTTCTTTTCATTACATTCTAAACTGCAATAATATAGTTTAATACGTGCGCGGTGTTCTGCTGTAATTTACATTTGACAATACATACATAACCTACTCTTTTAACTTATACGTACGCAATAGCATCATGACCATAACTCTCTCTTGCCGATCTTCAATAATCGCAATAAAAATATTATTCAGATATACATATATAAAAATATTAAAAATCTACATTAAAAAAAAATTGTGCATGCTCAACTTACTGCATGAATTTAGTTATATTATTATTATATTATTTTCACTTATAAAACAATCTTACTACTTTGAACTTGAATAAAAAGTTTGGTACTTTTAACGCAAATAGCTTTACCTACAATATGAAACTAGTTAGGTTGGGTTACATTACAGTTTTAAATAAATAATTTCAAATAAAATAACGTAAGATAGTTATTATCTATACCCCAAATTGACATAATATTACTAGTTAGACAACAAAACTTACCTTCACAAAATTCGTAAAAATTACTCCTCGCGATTCTGCGGCGACGAAATCACTGTTCGATAAATAATCGGCAACCATAAATCCATCTATTACAGGTAGTTTATCCGATTGACCTTTTTCGAATCCTTCATCCATTTTAATTAATTGTATTAACACTAAACACAAGCAAGTAACAAACAAACAAAGTACTGCGCGAGATCTCCTATCACCGTTGGCGACTAGTGAGTTCTGCCAGACCTGTGACGTCACCGCCGGCCGCGGGACTGTTAGCGGCATTTGAAATTTTTGCAAACTTCAAATGCCTGTAAAATCATAACTACTTGGTTATTTTTAATGAAACAAAAACTAGTGTATTTGTATACGTAAAAACTTTACTGTAACGAACTTTGAAGCATTATTTCATACCTATTACCATTCCTCATTATTTAATATGTTTTTTCCTTATTTTGGCAAATAGGTAAAGCGCGGCATTGAGTTCCTGCGCTCTCCAAGCAATGATTTAAGGAATCGGCGAAAAGTGGAGAACTGAAATGTTTTAATGGGGAACGAAGTGACGTAACACTCTTCCTAAGTGCTCTCTGTCTACCCTGCGATGATTCATGAGTTCCGTTACAAAAAACATCAAATCATGATAACAAGACAGTACTGAAGGTTATTTTTTATTTAGACACTTAGCAAGTCATAATTAAATTGACAATTCATAGGTAAACGGAAAAATAAAATATAATTAGCATACAGAATTCGTCAAGCTATTATTTATTATGATAAAATATCATAGCTTATTTATCTATCTATATATATAAAAGGACTTGTCCTCACTGACTGAGGTAAGACGCACGCACAGCCGTAACCGCTGTGCGTAGAAACGTTAAATTTGGACAAAAGTTTACTTTCGTAATCTGGACATCCACTAAGAAGGGATTTTGAAAAATTTTAACCGTAAAGGGGTGAAATAGGGGTTCAAAGTTTGTATGGGAAAAAATTTAAATCGGCACCGATTTTTATAAAATTTGAAATTTAGATTTTTAAAAGTATTTAATTGAACACGTATTTCATCGTTTTCTAGAATTCTCCCCCTAAGGGTGCAAATGAGGGGTTGAAAGTTTGTATAGGTTTTTTTTAAATCGTCACCAATTTTTATAAAATTTGATATTCAGACTCTTAAACGTATATAATTAAACACATGTTTCATGGTTTTCTAGAATTCACCCCCTAAGGGTGCAAATAAGGAGTTGAAAGTTTGTATGGAAAAATCTTTAAATCGCAACCGATTTTTATTAAATTAGAAATTTAGACTCTTAAAAATATTTCATTGAACACATGTTTCATGGTTTATTAGAATTCACCCCTAAATAAGCAAGCGAAGCTGCGCGCGTCCGCTAGTTTTATTATAAAACTCTTCCGTTACTTATCGACTCGTAGACAAAGCACTGGCGAAACTACTAAACTAAAAGTTGAAATCTGATATATAAGTAGACTAGGAACTTCAAGAAATCCTCTTTTAGTACTCCCCTATACTCCCCAGTAGGACGTGTAGGGGAGAACTAAAAGAGAATTTGTCGAAATTCTTACGACTACGGGCAGGTCTTAAGAACTATTACATTCAATGAATGATTAATTTAAATATAAATTTAATTATAATACTTAAAAATTATAATTATTTTTCAATAAACCAACTCTAACTTGTAACATTCATTTCCAAATCATTCAATGTCATTCAAACATTCAAAATTAGTTCATTCACAAGTCCCAAGTCAAGTTAATAAGATAAGATCAATGTTCACTTAAAGAATTCTAAATATCACGATGAGTCGACTGAGGCGGTCGTGTGGGCGAGATCTTTGATGGAAAGTAAAAGCCATAGAAGCTCGTCTAAATTAATAAATTCTTGACTATTATGTGGTTAAGACTCTATTTTTATATGAATATTTTTTTATCTTCACGCTTTATCTCGCACATACCAGGATACGCAAAAGGTACCTGGGAACCTAGAGTAAAGAGTTACGATACTCCGTCTCCGTTAAGACACTTTCGTTCAACTTTCCACCAAATTCTGGAGGTATTGCCCGTTGACTGGGGGAACTTAACGCCGCGCTTCACCGCCTCGTTACCAGTGGTAGGTACTCGTTCTCGAGTGCGAACCTAACCCACTATCTGGCTACATATGTTTAATTTAATTAATTTCTAAACGTTCGCTTTTATATAGTAACTTTTCATCATAAATTATTACAACATCTTATGAGAACAAAGACAAAAACTGAAAAAAGATTTCTAAATACCCACACCTCAAGAAGATTTATAGATAAAAAAAAAAATTATTAGAGAGAAATGTTTATAAGAAATGAAACTATATTAACAAAACATTAAAAATACAAAAAGAAACTATAAAAGATATTAATTTAATTAATATAATAATTTCTTCATATATATAAATCGATCATATTGTGGTCACGTGTGAGACGGGCATTCCGCGCCGCTGCCGTGCGCTAAGCTCATGATTTCTCTAATAACAAAAACACGCATGTCTGTATATGGGTATCTGGTTGCCCCCATTTACTTGGAACAACTTATATTTGACGAAGTAAGGCAAAGGATTGATGATATATATTTTTTTTTTTACAATATTGGTCTATTTCTGGATCGTCTGGATTCGATTCCCACTTGCGGGAATAAAATATTTTATATTTTGATTACCTCACGTTCAGTACCGCAGTTCGTCCGTTTAACAATTAGTATTTGTTTTATTAAAGCCGTCATAAATTTTAAAAAACAATATAAAGTAATTTGCTCTACAAAAATTGCATTAAAAACTGTTTTGTTTAATTGTTCGAAATTTTAGTCCACAATGTATAGATATTGTATTTAAAATAATATCATTATTAGAATACGACAGTAGCGAATTCAGATGAGCCAATAAAAAATTGAGTACATCAAGCAGGCGAAGCCGCGAGTGGGTTGCTAATTTCATATATTATACTAAATACTGCCAAAAAATGAACCTATAACTTATTTATACATTCAAATCTAAGAACCACACGTGATTAAAAAGCCTTAGACTAAAAAAATTGTCATCATCACATATAACCATTAGTCTATACTTCTTATTACATTGTTCGAAGTCTGTCAGCAATATGGCGACACCTTCGATATTCATGTAAGACTGTTGTCGATCATAAAATAATGCATAATTATGCAAGGATTTATGCAGATTAATTAATCTTCTAAGAATTTGCACCTATGTCAGTGATTCAGCTGAATATATTAATATATGCATTCAAAGTGCATTCGTGGCTAGAATAGTACTGTAACTGTCAAGATTGCGGATTCAAATTCTACAAGGATAGATTCACGCTGTATCCTGCACATAGCAGGGTATGTAGGGGGAACCTGGGAACGTAGTAAAAAGAGTTAAGATACTCCGTCTCCGTTAAGACCCTTTCGTACCTAACTTTCCGCCAAATTCTGTAAGTAGGTATTGCGTGCTGAGCGGCAGAACTCAACACCGCGCTTTGCCTCGACACCTGTATAAGAAAAAAATGTTACTTTTTAGGTAAAAATGTAACTTTTAGGCTACCTGCTACTGGCAACACTGATTTCGTGGACACTCGTTACACAACTTCTAACGGAATAACGCGTAAACTCATCTGTCCAGTAATCCCGTTAAATCGTTCGTCAATCAAGCGCCACTAATCGACGGCGGCCATTGCGTAATGTAAATGTGATGGTGGAGAATATTCTCATACTTATTTATAGCTTATTGTGGGTTTTTATTTATTTAAGTTGAATAAATTGAAGATGATTTACGTGACATACATACAATATATTAATAATACATTTTTTTACACTTAGCGGGGTAGGCAGAGGAAAGCGGGTAACCTAGTGTTAAGACACTTCCGTACCCCAGTTTCCACCGAATTTTAAAGGCTTTACGTGTTTGCCTCGTGACCAGAGCGAGGAAAATAATAAATACATATTTCATTTCTTCGAGTGGGAATCGAACCTACAACCTATCGCGTTTATAATCGCCCAGGATATAATTAATAAGCAACAAAATTTCATACAATCTCAATAATATTAAAAACAATAGTAAGAAATCTGTTAACAGTTAAAAGTCTAACATTAACAAACAATACGACTTTTCCATATATAGTAGGGCCCATAGCCATAAAAACATTTTTAAGGAAAGGGCAACTGTCATATAGAGACATGAACGAGACGTTGGTCATTCCAGTATGTGAAAGTTTAA
This sequence comes from Heliconius numata, assembly GCA_016802625.1. Lineage (NCBI taxonomy): Eukaryota > Metazoa > Arthropoda > Insecta > Lepidoptera > Nymphalidae > Heliconius > Heliconius numata. Next base: position 8,495 of record JAEBDU010012553.1, on the reverse strand, counting down.
TAATATAAAAAAAGGCTTCATACTTGTTGGACACCAAATTTGTAATAATTGTTAGTAATTATTACAAAAAAGGTAAAAATATGTGAAATTATAAAATATTTAACCTACTTATATGTTATTCTAACGGAGTTTATTAAGTAACATAAATATTTTTAATGTTGATGGAAAAATCAAAGTATCTGATCTAAAATTGGAAAGCGAGTTGCCTAACTTGAAAATATTTTCAATCACGTTTTTTATTGAAAAATCAAGTTAATTAACTACTCAACGCGCAATGCCTCCAAAATACGAGGAAAGCGGGGAACGGAAGTGTCTTAATGGGAACAGAGTGTCTTAATACTATGTACAGCATATAGACTAGTTTAAATGAATTCCATAACAGCCAAATTTTAATAGAATAGGTACAACTGTTTTTGCTAAGAAACAATCAATGTTTTTAATTTTTATTCCATATCCTTATATCACAAATTTGTAATACCTTTCATATAAACATCAGTTAGACTCTCTCTTATTTTTTATTAACCAACGTATGAACAATGAATACCAAACGAGAAACGTCACAACAAATTTGAACCTGCACTACCCTGACACCGTAACCATTGAACACGGAAGCGTGTGTCATATCTGACATAGGGAAACAGTTACACTACAGGATGGAAGCACGTCGTGAATACGGTAGGTACGTTCTTTACGAAACATCTGAATATGTTTACTTTAAGTTCACACATACATACATACATACATACATATATTGAGCTTTAAGTGTGTTAGGTAAACGGAAATTCATTTTCTCTTTTGTATTAGTTTCTGAGTAATATTGTTTTATTGTTTTGTTATCTTCATGTACTGACTACTTTTAGTAGTAAGATATATGGATATGTGGAAATGCGAATCAAAAACTTTAGAACGAGACTTGAAAGATAAAGGTTATAAGGAATCGTTTAAGATATAAGTATACTATGATATATTTATACTTAATCTAAACATTTTTAATATAACCTAATTTGTATAATAATAAGAAAAAGGAAAGGTAATATATCTTATTACTTACGTAGACAAAATGCGGTCGCACGTATGATTAAGTACCTAATATAAAGTCGTCTCTTTCCAGACAACTTTTGGGGTGAAAAGAAGCCAATTAGTTAATTACGTGGAAAAAGTGGAAGCTTAATTAAATACACTTTTGGCCCTTGTAAGATCGCAGGAATTCTATAGATTAATCAAATAGTTTTCTCATTGATGTATAATAGAACAAATTTGAAAAATGTTATATTTATAACTTCTTGTTCATGTAAGATAATACTCATAGAAGATAATACTTACTACTTACTATGTAAGATAATACTCATAGAAACCAGTCGTGGCGCAGAGACAGTGTGACTGTAATTGCGACAGGTTGTGGGTTCGATTCCCACGCAAGATAATGGAATATTTCATATTTCCTTTATCTTCGCTCCGGAGTTCGGCGGAAAATGGGAAACGTAGTGTTTTAACACTAGATTCCTTGCTTACTCTGCTGTGTGAGGGATAGAACGTGACATGGAAGTATTTTATGTACACAAGCAAAAAAATACTATTAATCTATGAAACTTTTGTTATAATATATAATTATTATACGATACATGTACGTAAGTAATGTTCAAACTTTAAAGCATAAAAGACGAAACTATAAAGTAAGCTAACACGCATCAATAGCGCCTGTCAAAATATTTATATCCGGCGATGCATTTTTGTTTCAAAACTATAAGGAAAGCATTTAATGTTACATAACATATGTATTTTCTATTAAAATACACATTGCTTTAGCTCCACGCTTAAGATGTTCATGCTGTCTACGTAACCTTTCCCATCATCAGCATCATCATCATCATCATCATGAGTATCACAGATACTGTGTTTTTGAAGATCTATCTAACCCTGCCTCTCTCACCAATCACACATCTTTCATACTTTTTTGCCTCCTCTAAACTGATTCTGCATATCCTACGAAGAGATCGAACCTCAACAACATTCTACTTCTAGCGAAACGTGGGTAAGCTTGTGGCACAGTGGCACAAGCGTATTATTGTAAGTGCGACGGTTGTAGGTTCGTTTCCCACTCAAAGGAATTAATTATACTTCATTCATATTTCCATGGTCGCTTTGTTCGCTCGAGAAACAACGCAAAACGCGGCTCTCAAAAATTTGACAGAAAGTTGGAAACGGAGTGTCTTAACACTAGGTTTCCTATACCCACCCTGCTATAAGCGGCATACTAAAAAACACCACCAATTGAAACATCTTCTGTCATCAAACATCAGTTTAATTGAGCAAGTTTTAACGACATTTAATAGTTAAGTAAAGCTAGTGTTAAATAGTCATCAACTATGAATTGGTGGGAAGTATTAGTGTCATGACATCACTCTAGTAATTGGACACACACACACACACATACAAACTGAGTGTCACAAGTTCGCGCTTATCGGCGACATTTGTTTCTTGTTGGTTTTTGTAATTGTATGAGATTTTAAACAAAAATAAATATAATTTATATTTTTTAGTAATTTAAACATTTTTAAGTACTTATATATTCGCCCGTAACTTTGCTTGCTTGGACTTTGGGACGTAAAATGAAACATCGAAGTTTTTCTCTGTTCCCGTAAAAAAATCTAGAAGAACTCAATGTGCGCATTCCCTCCTATCCTAATACATACAAGATATATTTTAACATTCTCTTCTCTCTTCATTTTGAACATATTTACGGAAATACAAACGAAACTATCAGACCTCAGATTAGTCCTTTAATTATAGAATTTCGAACGTGCCAGTTGAGCACAAAAACTATCGGACTTACTTAACCTACAGTCTGAACATTATTTGTTAAAACATAGATTGACGCGATGGCCCTTATTAATTGAGTCATTAACTATTACACTTTATGATCTTTTTAAATTTGTGTTCAACCGGCACAATCGAAACTCATTAACCATAGAAGCTTTTAAGGGCTTTTGTAAATTTTTTAGGCGTTTCGACACTTAACACGCAATGCCTCAAGAATTCGGTGAAAATTGAAGAATAAAAGTGTCTTATTGGGAACAGAGTGTCTTATCATAAGATACAGCGTGAAGCAAAAAAATAACTTTAATACATAACAAAGTAGGTACGTTATTTCATTCGGAAAAAAATACTTAACAACCAAAACTAAATGTAACAACTATAAAACTTATATTAAACGATAAGACTAAAAGAATTCACCAAGAACGAGATAAAACGCAAGCACCAGCGATGCGTCACGCCCCAGTTCTGATAAAGAAAGCAACACGAAATCTTGGGAGTCAGCTTTCAGTGGATCAAGTTGTACTAAGTTACATATATGGTGCTACCTTGTTTAGACATTATGTAATGTTAGCTAGGAGTTGTGTTTCACTTTCAATTTGATTTTGACTAGTTTTTACCCGACTACGGCGAAGGGAAAATGAGGGTTATGATTTATAAACTCATATTCTAAAGTTTAATTATAAGATTGTTAATGTGGTTATATATATATTTTAGGTTCATGCTGTTATTGGTACAATTCTTTTCTATGTACTGTCCAATTTTCGAGACATCGCGTGTCAAGTCAAGGCCACGGTTGGTCTGAAAATAATTTGTCCCCTTAAGTGACAATAGAACCCATACTCTTGGTGTTTACTGTTAAACGCTATGCCATTGCAGTACAATGACCTCTAAAAATTTCATTAAAAAAAGCATTTATTGAATTAAAAATTCACTTTTAAAGTCAGTGGTGACTCATTACTTATTCCATATTTTTAGGGAGTCAAAGTTCAATGCCGTATTCATGAAACATGCTAGTATTGTATTTTCCATATATAAATTAAATTTATCACTAACAGGTGAAATGTATAAAATAGCTTTAAGTATTGCACAAAAATATTCTTTTTACATTTTTCATTCTTTTTACATTACAAACCTTTGTTACTATTAATTTTAATATGCCTATGTTTTAAGAATAAATATAATTGTTCTATTTTGCATATTTTTTATTTATTTACTCTAATAAATAATATACTTTTAAATAGCATCCTTGCTGTGTAACTGAAATTTATGGAAACTATTATGGAATTATTTGTGATTTAAATTCTTTCAAGATGTTTTAAACTTAGAAGATTAAAGATAGTATGTTACTTATCTATTCTCCTTGAACTATTTCTATTATTACCATGACTTTTAGTTTAAAATCAGTGCTCTTGTTACCAGAGCGACAAAATGAGAATATTGAAAATTTCATTCCTCCGAGCAAGAGAAAGGAACCCACAACTGTCATAGCTAATTTAGTATTTATTATATTTATCTTATTATGAAATGTAACTTGTTGTTGTAAATGTTAACTGGAAAGCAATTATTTTTATTTCAATATTAAGATATCTGTGGGAAAATTTATTTATATATTTATAAATTCCTAATTACACACAATATAAAAAAATATACAGGCACAAAAGGTGGGCTTAACACCGAAAAGCATTCTCTACCAACTAACCTTGCCATGTGGAAAACAAATGTGTAGGTGTACAGAAAGAAAAAGATTGTAGGTTTGATTCCCACTCAGGAGAATAAATTATTTTCATTTCATTGCTCTGGTAAGAAGACAAAGTGTTGAGCTGAGATTTGCTAGTCAACATGTTACATCGAAAACATGGAGAATGTGGAGAATAGTGTCATAAAACTAGTTCCAATCTGCTATAATGCTATATTTGTGATACACCGTGAAGCTAACAAAATATGCTTATTTTATTTAATCAATCTCTCCTGAAATCTACAAGTAATTATTAAAAAATTATGTCTATTATTTGAAAATTAATGATATGGCTAAATATTTTCAAAATTTTGATTTACGTAAGTCAAGTTTTAATTATAATCAAGTAACAGCACATTAAAGTAATTAATTATAAACAATTAGTACAGGTCATTGACTTCACATTTTTTTTATGTTACATTCCTTATATTATAATATGTTCAATTTATTATTATAACAAAATTAAAATAAAATTATAAAAATTAATATTGTGTATTAAAATTATAATTGTTATAAATATTGTTTAAATTAGAAAAAAATAATATAATGTCTTAAATATTGAAAAAATAAACAATTTCGCTTTAAATTTAATTTAATAAAAAAAATTGTGACCTGAATTCTTACTATCACTGAAAGAAAACCGAACCTAAATACTTACATATATTGGATAATCTACAAGCTATAAAATTATGAGAAAACTCTTAGCAACTTTATCACATATGTGTACATAGCCTCAGATAAGATAAAATCCAACCATATTACTCAAATGTAAACGAAACTAAAAAATTGTACTACGTAATTTTAAGGCTGTATAATAAATTGCATCATAGCTCGATTCACTGCAGTCAAGGTCTTACTTAACTAATCGGTTGACTTAAGTAGTCTGGCGCCAGAAGAAAACCACCTCGAATACCTACCTACAGAATTCGGCTCCATTTTCCTCCACTATTATCGCAGTGAGATGATCTGTTTTCAATCAACTTTATGTGATGATAACAACTTTCTTAGACATGACAAACACACACCACTCCCAACTTATAAACTTTGTTCAAACTTTGTAAACAACACAAAACTTTTCACAAACTTTATCCGTATGAAATGGCGGCACTTAATTATTTATTTGCGACACTTTTTCAACTTTTACGTGCAAGTTGAGTTAAAAAGTGTGAAAAAAACGCGTATACCATTATCACGGACAGTAGCGAGACCAAACTACAAACAACTTCGAACAAGTTGACAAGAGGCAGCGGACAGCGGCGCGCTCGACGTGCGGCGTGCCACAGATAATACACTGTATATACATTGAGTCACAGAACAGATATTACGCTGTCAAATATTGTTAATTGTCCAATTAGAATTTGAGAAATTACTGTGTTTTTTTTTACATAAAGAAATATGTATGATTAATGGTAATAGTAAGGTAATAATACAATTATTAGGTAAAGTGAGGTAAACACTTAATTTTTATATTTTTTTTTGTAATCATTCTAGTTTGTATTATATATTATTATGGTAAATTTTATAAATGTATAAATCTTTAAAGATTTTTATAGTGTCTTGTAATTTGAAATAACTTTTCCACAGTTTTCAGAACTAGTTGGGGTCAAAGATTGTGTTTATGAACTTGTATGGAATATAAATTACTTTATTTTTGTACAAGAGGCTAATGAACTTGTCATTAAGCTTTCGTCATGTGCAGGCAATTGAATATAACAAGTAATATCTACACGCACAATCGATTAAGATTCTTATATTATACTCTTCATATAACAAATGTTTTAAAAAATGTTTATAGAGTGTTTATTTTGAATATTTGTTGCAGCAATTGTATTATGTGGAAAGAATTTTATTTATAAAATATAAGTAATTATTTTATTTTAATAGTATAAATATTGAATTAAATAATATGAAATGATTACATTTTTTCGGTTTAAGTCTTTGTTACTATGTGGGCTAAAGTTTCCACTATTTAAAAGAGTAGCGGCAACTAACTCTAAGTTACATCTAAGTAAAGCAAGAAAATAAATTATATTTGAAATAAAAAAAATATAATTAAAACAACCTTAAACTATATGTATTTAGTTTCGAAATAAAATTAAAAATAACCATACTTATACTTACTTTTACTATGATTTAAATGCAATTCATACGGGCCGGTCCTGTACGGCGGTGCATCTCCTATTTCCACGATCCACGTGAGCTGGCGCGTGCGCAGCGGCGACGGTAGTGCCATCTTGTTGTTATATCACACATCACATACACTTTAGTTCATTTCACTTGGTAGCCATTTTATTTACTAGATGTCGTTACACTTATTTTTAAACACTAAAAAATAATTTAATACGTAAATTAAGTGTTTATATCCGTAAAATGTAATAATAAATTATATATATTTTAAATTCATATGGAATAAATTAAGCTAAATGTACGATTACGTATATTTAGTGGAGTTTTATGATAATACTTGTAATATTAATAAAACATGAACGTTCATTTATATTTTAATTTTTATACTTAACAAGAAAAAAAATAACGCTTTACAAATAGAATGATTATTTAATTTATTGAAGAACATTAGTTAGAGTTTCAATATTGTTAGGTTATAGAACTGCAGCAATAATTTATAACATTCGAATTTGTATTAATTTATAATAATTCGCACATTCTCGATTCGTATCGGTGAACTTTGAAGCTCGTTTTAAATATTTATAACACATCGTATTTAAAAAGAAGTAGGTAGTTGTAAAAAAAATAGATAAAATTACATTATTCATTTCAATTCGACAGATTGAATATAAAACTTACGAGTACTATTATGACGTTGTCAATGTTCAAATTTCAAAAGCTATTTTTTAGCTTCACGCACAGAGAATCTAGGAATCTAGTGTTAAGACACTCCGTTCCCACTAAAACACTTCCGTTCTCCACATTCCGCCGAATTCGGGAGGCATTGTTTGCTTCAATTATATTTTTATTATAATATTTGCCCATTTATTTCCCACGTTAAATTAGCTAGAAGTGGGCAAAGCCTGGGGCAGTTGCAACTTAAGTTATATTAATATGTATGCTTACATAACGGGATATCCTTATCTTTGCTTATCGATGTTGTAGCTATAGACATAAATTAATATGCGATTGTATCTGTCTACATTTGTAATATTTTATAATACTTTATGTATTTTTATTATATATATGGCGCAGGGGCGCAAAGTGTGACTGTAAACGCGACCGGTTGTGGGTTCGATCCCCAGTAAATAATAATGTTTTTATTTCTTCGCTCTGGTATCGACCAAGGCGCGGTGGTGAACACGCCACTCAACACTCAACACGTAATGCCTCCAGAATCCGACGGAAAGTAAAGAACGAATATGTCTTAATAGGACAGAGTGTCTTATCACTAGATTCCAAGGTTCCCTCTGCTCACCCTGCTATGGGCGGGATACAGCATGAAGGTAAAAAAAAGACACGTAAATACCTAAACTTGATCCTTTGTGTGCACAAACCCGATTATCAACCTTTGAAAGGCATTAAAATTCAATTATAATTTAATTAATCAATGCACTTTTCTTTATTTATCATAGTTAACTAAAAATAAATTATTAAGTAATAGGTAGGTATATGATATTTTTAAATTGTTTGACTACCCAAATTAGTTAAAGCGATATCGTAAGTCCCGGATTCAAATCCTTATATTTTTTTATTGATTTCTTGAGAATAACAATTTAAAAGATATTAGAATATCAAGTTAATATCGATCTCTCTAATAAAATGACTAGTATTTGAGTGAAATTTAATGCAAAAGTTAATAAGAAAATTGGATATAATAATAAGATAAAACGCTATAGTTTTAAAAGGCAAAATTTGAAAGTCTTATCTATTACCTACCATACCATAAGAAAGCATATCCCATACAATATTAATAAACATTAAACATGAAAAAAAT